>JAQIUQ010006282.1:5000-110000 GCA_030378365.1 Hybognathus amarus
CCACCAATACCACTGGAATTAAAAACATTATTAGAAGCTTACCGCTTTGAGCTAAGGAGCTAAAAAGTTACGAGTTTCAAGTAGGAAGTCTCCATGATGATAAACTATTGCAATATTCTCTTAATAAAACATGCAGTGGTAAATGGAGATTTAAATCTTTTTCATTTATATGTATTTCTGCCCCCACAATTTCAGATGATCCCGATGAACTAGACAGTTTTATTATGGTGCTCCTTATAAAAAGTCCAATAAAGTCCATGTCCTGTGGCAGTGTGCGCTTTCTCCTGCTCATTACAGAGTGGGCAAGCGGCTAGAGCTCTTTCTTGTCTTATATTGGACAATTGTGCCTCCTCTGCTCTGAGAACGGATTACTGCAAGCACTTTTACTCTGAGTCATGAAGAGATGATGTGAAACTTTAAACTGCCCTCAAAAAGCCAGAAGGATCCTGACCTTTTGTAGTGCTGAAGGCCTTGAACATGTGAAACTGAGAAGCTAAACTTGAAAAATGCCTGCTGGGTCATTTTATCTGCTCTACAACATGAACTTTCTACCAAGTTAATTTAACATATGCTGGAGAGAGTTACTGCAAGTTCAAATAATTGGCAATAACAGAATAATGAATAATTATTAGAATACGATTTTCATATACTGAACTCATCCAGTGCTATTATTGTCAACTAAACCCAGAACTAAAACTATTAAAAGTTACATGCAGCAATTTAAATAAAGCAGAAATAAAATAAAGTATTAGATGAAAGCCTTAAACTGAAAAAAACTACAGATGTTAAAATTAAAGAAACCCTAGAAAAAAATACCAATCAAAATGTATTTAAAATACATTTATTTCATGAGTATACTACTGACATATTGCTTTAGACTCACTGGTATAAATATTATAATTGAAATTTATTTACTTTATTACACAATGCACGTTTCTAAATATTAAAGCTTAAATATGTTTTAATATCACTGTATAACATGAGTTTTTAAATGCAATATTAAAAGTGTACCTAAAGTACACATGCAATTCTATTTTAGCACAAATTAAATATACTATATAATAATAATAAGTATAATAATAAGTATGTTTTAGGCACTACTTCCAGATAACTAATGTACATTAAGTTCCAATTTAACAGACTTTATTTAACATCACGAAATGTACAATTGCAGGGTATTTATATTACGTAAACAGATATGTAAATGCATTTGTAGTTTACTTAGCATAAAAAAAATTATTATAAGTACATTTTATTATATTTATATTTCACTAGGAAATAAACTATCAAAAGCACATAAAATACAAAAACTAAAATCAAATTATGACTCTAATTCAAAATATGAATAAATAGTATATAGTAAAGATTACTTAAGTTAAGTTTAGTTTAACTTAACATTCATTAAGCAGTCACTTTTATCCATCTTGGAATTGCTATTTAGTTTTTAAATTAATCACGCAAACGTTTTGTGCATGAATTGCTATGAATCTATCAGTTCGGCCTAGTCAAAGTCACATTATCAAACCGAAGCAACATCTCAGAAAATCAGCAAGCGAGTGCTTTGAGGTCAAGAGGAAACACATTATGCATCCGTCACATAACACGGATGAGCAGCGTTTAAGATCTTCCGTAGTTTAATGATGCGTTCGCTTGCACCTGCTCCCACCCAGGATTCAGCATTCACTGCCTCTAATTATCCGACTAGTCAAAGTGCAGTGTTAATTTGGCCCGCTGGCTCAGTGTGTAAAGCCAACGCAACTTTAAGGCCTGTGGTTTGGGATGAAACTACAAACGCAGAAGCGCAGGACCCCGCAGGGCCAGTCTTAATGAGCAGAGCTGTGAGCAGTGTGTGGGATGAAGATCAGACTCTCACCCGCTCCACGGCGTAGGTGAGGGACTCTCTGCCCCGCGGATACGGTTCAGTCCAGCTCAGCACAGCGTACGTGTCGCTCAGCTCACACACTCGCACATCAGTTGGGGGAAACGGGCACTCGGATTCGACCTGCAGGAGGCAGAGGGGAAACACTGAGAACCGGAGCAGGAGAACGAGGGCCTGATGGAGAACGGGTAAAGGTATGGTCACAGGCAATATAAGATACTAAATATAACGTAACGTGTTGTAACGTGTAATAGCAACTAGAGCCAGACTGATTTATCGGCAGGCCGATATTATCGGCCGATATTAGGCATTTTCCAAACTATCGGTATCGGCAGTTATAATGGCCGATAAATGAATATTTCAAAAATAAAATAACAACGGACGAAACACGCTTCAACCATGTCATGAGTGTTCAGAGTTGTATAGTTTGTCCACCAGAGGGCGCTCTACACCGTCCCTATTGGCAACACTCGTGGATAACGTGCCACACATCCTGCAACATGCTGATCCAGGTTGCAGGTAGCTTATAAGGCTATGTAGGGACTAATTATTATTTTATTTATCAGAACTTAATATATTTTGATGTTCTGTTGTGACAATAAAAGAAACAAGTTTCTTTTTAAAATGCATTATATTATTTTATTTAAAACTCATACATAAGTAATGTTGGGGAAATAAGTAAATGTTTTGTTGAACATTTCTGAAATAAAAATTAATGTAAAAAATATCAGTCCAATATATCAGAATATAGAATTTTAAAACCAACATATATTTGTATCTAGGTATTTTGGTAAATTCTTTATCGAGTTAAGGCTCTAATAGCAACACAATGTCTGTTTAAGAACATTCAGTATTTGACCTGTGATATCTCAGCATTTACTGAAAGAAAAAAATGGCAATATTCCTTTTTCTTTAACATCGCACGCACACAAACAAACAAACAAAAAAATAGGGCTGTGCAAAAGTTAATTGCGAATTAATCGGCATCCAAAATAAAAGTCTGTGCTTACATAATATATTTGTATGTGCTGTATATAATTATTTTGTAAATATAAATACCTATGCATGCATGTATATATTTAAGAATTATTTGCGCTTAAATTCTGTCTATATATATATATATATATAAATACATAATCTATATTATATAAATATAAATATTTTATATATGAATAACACATTTTTCTTAAATGTATACATGCATGTGTGTGTATTTATATATACAAAATAATTATATACAGCACACACAAATATATTATGTAAACACAGACTTTTATTTTGGATGCGATTAATTGCAATTAATTTTTGCACAGCCCTAAAAAAACAAACACAAACATGCACATACACACACACACACTCTTAAAATTGCCTTGGGTTACATTCTTTATTACATTTTGTTTGGGTTTGTCCATATTTGACCAAAAGTTGGGTTAAAACAACCCAGCATTTTTAGAATGTATACACACACCACAAACACAATACTCATACACAGACACACAACACACACAGACTCACATACACAACACTCACACACAAAAACACAACACATTTACAACCACACACACAGATCAGTAAAATCTCTTATTCTTTAAAAGAACAGGTTCATATGGGCTCTTAACGGCACATCATAATGGCCCATGAGTCCCTGGTGTTGCCATGGCAGTTAGCAGCTCAGCTAGAGACATATCATCATCGTTTTAATGCTGAATGCTTATAAAACTGCCCAGATCTTTATGGGTATTGCCATACCGGGAGCGCAGACCACCTGTGAACGCTTTATATCAGATCTGCCCTCTGAAACAGAACAAATTCATCATCATAACTGTCTGAGCTATACATTTTTTAGGGCGGTTAATTCATGAAAAAGAAATACATCTCAAAAGAGACAGCGGGAGCAACAAATCGATAGTTTGACAGGGTGAATCTCACAAATCCTGTCAAGACCATGTCCAGGCCATAATTTCCCCTAATATTAAATAAATAGTTTGCATAAACAAAATTAAGTGATGGATCCTGCTGGGTTGTTATCGTTAGCTAAATCTAAAACCAAAACCACCCCATTGTTATTTGAGATAATACAAATTTTACTGAAATAAAAGTTATATAATTTTTTTTTATTTCAGCTAGTTGCCAAGGCAACATTTCACATTTTTGTGTAGTTTAACTTGAAGTGCTAAAAGAAATAAAACTTTAAAAATATTAAATAACTAAACTAAAATGAAAATAAACATAAATGCTATATTATTTCAATATTAATAGTACAGCTATAGCCGCACATCTATAATATTATTACACTATAATAGCATCAGTTTCCTAAAACTATAATTTTTAATTATATATATATATATATATATATATATATATATATATATATATATTAAAATTTTCACTCTTCTTAGCTTCTCAAAGCTGTAATACTTGTTATAATTTATTTTTGTTATTTATATGCTGCCATGTTACATATATATAAGTATTTATTATTACTTTTGAAATACATTCATGATACTTTTTTTTTAATTGTCATAAACAATGTCACTCCTTATGGTCCTAAAATATTTATATAACACTTTATTTTAAGGTGATATAGTTACACATTACTACATGTACTTACTATAGTGAAAACAGTACATTTAGCATAATAACAAGTAACTAACCCTAACATTGCCTATAACTCTATAGTAAGTACATAGTTAATTAATATTACTCAGTAGCTATTTAAGTAAGTACAATGTGACAATGCCACCTTAAAATAAAGTAAACCTTTTTCTTTTGATTTTAGCATGAAATATGCTCCAGTCAACCCTACACTGTGCCTTTTGACTTCCCAGACTTGATGCAATGAAACGACACATGATAAAGGCTATCTCAGGATCCCTGTACAGTCAGTCTGAGTTTGCTCCTGCTGTGAGTGTAGAATTTTGACTTGTTATCTCTAAGCGACTGCATCAGGGTGAAATCATGAGCGTTGTGATCTACTCACCCTCCAGCTGGTCCTTAGTGATCACAATCTCTCTCCCACGCTCCACCTTCACCACTGAAGAAGAGAGAGATGAGGAGGAGATCAGAGATAAAGTAAACACATGATACTGAAGGCTTCCTTTAGGCGTTCTTACCCGTAGTCCTGCTGGGCTCCAGGGGGTCAGAGGTCATGATGGGTTCAGTGGGTTTAGACAGGCGTCCCACTCCTGCCTGGTTGACTGCGCACACTTGGAACTGGTACATTGTGTTTTCTTTCAGTCCCATTACGGGATACTGACACACCCTCTGGATGACGTCATTACAGCGTTCCCACTTCCCAACACCGATGTCACACCTGTATGAAAGAAACAGGGATGTGAGGATGACATAATACTTAGCAGCTTTATTTATTCCATAGCTGTTGCCAACCATTTAGCAACACCATTGGAACAACCCATGAAAACCTCAGAGCCTCAGAACACTTTACCACGTAGCAACACCCTTGCAACCACACAAAACACCCTAGCAACGGTGTAGCAATGCATTAAAACCACTCAGAACTTTGCATCCAGCTAGTAAGCACTCAGAACACCCTAACAACAGCAATGCATAAAAACACACTTTGCAATCCTCTAGCAACACCCTCACCACAACCAGAGAACATAGCTTCAGGCTGATTTATACTTCTGCATCGGACCTACACCGCTGTAGCCTACATGTCAGTATTCATTCATGCTTTTGCGTTGTCCACGTCTGACGAGCAATTACACATGCAGAGGGAGAATGTGAAACCCGAGTGAGGAGGATCTTCCCCAGACCAATCACAGTGCTTGCCGGTAGAATTGACAGTTGACACGTTAAATTTTTAAGAGTGGTGCACAACGGTATGTGCGCTACAAACAGCTTGGTACAGTGCGAGTTTGCCACAGGAGGATACATTGGGCTTTAGTAACAGCATAGCAATGCACTAGTGAGCACTAGCAATGCACTAGCAAGTCACTAAGAACTTTGCACCCCCCTAGCAACCACTCAGAACACCCTAGCAACAGAATATCAATGTCATTAAAACAACTCAGAACCCCCCCCCCAGCAACCACTTAGAACCCCTCGCAACAGCAATACATACAAAAATCCCCAATCCCCAAGCAATGCCCTAGTAACCACTCAGAAACCCCTAGCAACAGCAAATCAATGCATTATAAAACACTTTGCATCCACCTAGCAACACCCTGGTAACCAATCAGAACACCCTAGAAACGTAGTAGAAATGCATTTAAAATAACTCAGAATTTGCACACCCTAGCAACCCCTCAGAACCCCTTAGCATCAGCAATTCATAAAAAAATCCCAGAACTTTGCATCCCTCTAGCAACCACTCAGAACACTCTAGCAACAGCAATTCATAAAAAAACTATCAGAATTTTGCAATCCCATAGCAACACCCTAGTAACCACTCAGAACTCCCTGAGTAACAGCATAGCAATGCATTAAAACCACCCAGAACTTTGCATCCCCAAACAACACCATAGTAACCACTCAGAACACACTAGCAACAGCATTGAAGTGTGTTAAAAACACTAAGAACTTTGCACCCCCCTAATAACACGCTAGCAACCACTCAGAATACCCTAGCAACAGTAATGCATTAAAAAACAATCAGAATTTTGCAATCCCTTAGCAACACCCTAGTAACCCCTCAGAAATCCCTAGTAACAGCACAGCAATGCATTAAAACCACCCAAAACTTTGCATCCCCTAACAACACCATAGTAACCACTCAGAACACACTAGCAACAGCATTGAAGTGTGTTAGAAAACACTAAGAACTTTGCACCCCCTAATAGCACCCTAGCAACCACTCAGCACACCCTAGCAACAGCAATGAATAAAAAACTATCAGAATTTTGCAATCCCATAGCAACACCCTAGTAACCACTCAGAACTCCCTAGTAACAGCACAGCAATGCATTAAAACCACCCAGAACTTTGCATCCCCAAACAACACCATAGTAACCACTCAGAACACACTAGCAACAGAACTGAAGTGTGTTAAACACTAAGAACTTTGCACCCCCTAATAATACCCTAGCAACCACTCAGAACACCCTAGCAACAGTAATGCATTAAAAAAATGATCATAATTTTGCAATCCCTTAGCAACACCCTAGTAACCCCTCAGAAATCCCTAGTAATAGCACAGCAATGCATTAAAACCACCCAAAACTTTGTATCCCCTAAAAACACCATAGTTACCACTCAGAACACACTAGCAACAGCATTGAAGTGTGTTAGAAAACACTAAGAACTTTGCAACCCCCTAATAACACCCTAGCAACCACTCCGAACACCCTCTAAGTCAATAAAGCAGTTACACAAAATACTAAGTCATTGTGAAATGCAGTAAAACAGAAACATTTTCATTGGCAGCCTCAGTCTTTTTGGACCCCATCAGCAGTCATAATAACATACAATTATCTGTAACAACTAAACAAAAACAGGCAGAACGTTGTAGAGTAAAGCAGCAAGTTGCTAGGAGACAGGAAAGTTAGGCACTTGTACTCTTCCTATTTCAAGTTTTATGCCTAAAGAGAAACAGCTAGAAGCTTCTCTGATCTCTCTGAAGAAGATCATGGATCATGTTTCACCTCTCGATGAAGTAACCCTGAACAGCATCAGCTCCGTCTGCACTGGGAGGCGTCCACGTGAGGAAGACATAATCTCGGTTCACATCAGAGCTCTCCAGCTGTAGAGGAGAACCTGGGGCACCGATCCACAACTGCGGATCCATCTACACACACAGAGAGGAGGAGGAGAAATCATACAGGATATCAGTTTAATAACTTCTCCCAGAGTGCATTAGGCTTGAGATGAGACGCTTTTCAGAAACAATGTCTTAAACTGCACTCAGGTTTGTCAAGAATACCAAAGTTTGCTACCAAAAGTCTGAGATCAAATTCTTCCAAGATCAATGCATTTCATTCATCAGTGTTATTTTGATATTATTTATAATTATTAGTGCCGATGTTAAATGGATTACATTGCAATTAATTACATCTTAGAAAAAAGTTTGTAAATATACAGTATATGTATATATATATATACAGTACACATACACACTATTTCAGTTTTAATTCAATTACTCCAAAACATTTTTTATATAGTTTTAGTTAACATTAATAAAACTGTCAGTAGTGTGTCTATTTTTATTTCTCAATTAAAAAATTAAAAAATTTGAAACTCCATACATTTTTTTATATCAAAACTTTTGTATTTTATGTATTTTTTTAATGTTAAAAACAAAAAATCTGGGAACTCCCTGAACTAGAGTGCAAAGGTTTCCAGAAGTAAAAACTATTTTTATTGATAACTAAGACCCCTTCAAGACAGCTGTATTGTGAGCTACGAGGTTGATAATCAATGTTATTTGCTTCAATTGAAGCCATCAGCCCGCATTATTTTAACTTAGTTTTAAAAAAATTGTATAACAGAAGAATTTGCCATGAAAAAACAACATTACCCATGATTACTTTCAAGGAATTTTACGATAAGATCGCGTGGATGTTTGGATTCGAGGTCGCGAACTTAGCTCTTAAAGGTGCAGTGTGTAGATTTTAGCGCACATCTAGCGGTTCGGTTGCGGGAATTGCACTAAAGGCTCAGCCCACTGCTTACCCCTCCCTTTGCGAAGAAGCTACGGTGCTAAAACGGGACAAACATATCGTCGTCTGAGACAGCATATAATAGCCAGAGTAAGCCAAGTTTCTGTACCACAGTCCATTATAAACCACATCATGGATAAAGTTTACAAAGCCATAGTCAAATGAGGATCAAGGGTCTTAATGTATAATATAATAAATATTATATATTAAGTATTTATAGTGTGAAATGTATGAAATAGTCAGCTGAATGCATCACAAACGCAACCAGCATATTTCTCCCCCACATAGCAATACAGCGAGGAGAAGAACCACATGAAACTACCCAGACTACATGTTTTCTCTAACAGGTTAGTAAAAGTTTAGCTAGCTAATATGAGCTGTTTCTGTGGCTGAGCTGGTTAAAGCTGAGCATTGTGATTGACTCAAAACCAGGTCTGCCATTACGCGGGAAGGTGTGAGCGGAAAAAAATGAACGTGATTGTAATAGTGCGCGCCTCCGCATTGCCCTAGACACCATTAACTCACACACAAATTTATAAATAATAATGAATAAAAATAGTTTTCTTCTTCGGTTTTGAAAGCTCTTCGCGATCAGACTTAAAATGCTTCCAAACAAGGACGGGTTGAGTGTCTGCAGTGAAACGTTACTAGTTTTATGGTGAATAGTACAAATCAGCTGATTGTCAAAAGCCGTAACACAGCAAGGGGGAGAAGAACAGAAGTTACATGAAACAAATCCAACTACATGTTTTACACCACTGGCAGCAAGGGAAAGACGTCGCTTCTGCACGGTGTTTTGGGCTAGCTTCTATCTTTCTGCGGGGCTTCTCTTTCAAGGTGGTGACGGAAGGCGGCCACGCTGTGTAGCGTTTGTTAACGCTGTTGGCTACGGCTGCAGTCAGAACATGGCAGACACAAATATGTTCAGACAGCCTTCACTAGAAGGGGATTTCCACTGCGGGATTATGTGTGTTAGCGATTGATGTCTCCAGCGGCTGCTAGTGTCACCAACCAAAATCCTTCAGTCGACCAAGGTTGCTTGTCCGTGCGCAATGAACTTGGTCGACTAAAGAAAAATGTTTTGATTTAACATTTTTTAAACAATTGTCATAGAGCATTTATAAAACAACAACGAAAAAACATCAAAAAGAAATAAAACTATAATAATAATACAATTCTTTGAAAATTAAGTGATTATTTTTAACTGCAAAAAGTGAGGAGCACTAGGTCTATGGTGACAGTCACAATCAGGCGCACCTGACCACACCACACCACACTCTACAAAACACTATCTGCTACATAATGAAAAATCCTAACAAAAGCTCTTGTTTATACAGGCTGTATTCTTCTTTACTTACAAAGCTATGGGTTAACTTTTGTCCAGCCGATCTGTTAGGCCGTTTTAAAACAACAGACAAAATAGCCTAAAAAACTATCTGAAATCTAGGCTGTGTTGTAAGATAGCATATAAGTTTAATTTCGTTTTGTTACATTATTTAGACTACTTTCAAATGAGTCAAGTGTACAAATAAAAACGTATTAAGAAAACAATCTATTGAGTCAGTATGATAAAGCCGTTAAAAGAGCTGCTCACGTCTTTTGCGCTCAAGTTTGATTTTAAATAGGCACGCGATGTGCGCGCTCATAATGGAGCAACTTACGGTCGCCACCGTCGCCTACCTCCACAAAAATGTAGCCAGACAAAAGATTTAGATTTCTTGGACATTCTGTCGGACTGAGAAGTAGCGTGAACTGAATGAATACAGCAAAACTACCTACCGGTACATCCCTTACTGAGCGCGAGCAGCAGCACAGCCAGTAGGTGCAGTTACCAAGTGTGTTTATGTGTGTGCGCTAAACTGTGACGCATTTAAACATGGGGATAAAACATAGGCTAATTATATTTAAGAAGTACAGTAATAAATAACTGCTTTATAAAGGAATAAATATCAAGGAGTAAATCATTGAAAATATATTTCTATTGGCAAAAAAAAAAAATGCAACTGAGTCGGACCAATCATAAGTAAGGGTGGGGAGAAAAATCGATTCTCGATGCATCGCGATGCGGACGTGGACGATCCTGAATCGATTCACAAATATCCCAAAATCGATTTTCCAAAAAAAAAAAAAAAAACTATATTATATATATCTTTATAAAAACGTAATATTGACGGAACGCGAAAGACGGAAGTGCAGTGACCGGACCGTCTGACGCGTGCACATAACAGAGACGCGATGGCGCGCAAGGTCCAAACACCCTCCTTGTTAGGTTAAAAGCTGACGTGTGGAAATATTTTGGCTTCTGAAGTTGAAGAGGGAAAGGAACTGGGCAAGAGCCACGCTAGTTGTAAGCTTTGTATAATAAAACTAACGACGGAAACACGACAAATATGACAAGCCATATGACACGTTTCCAGCCATAAGAGGAAAAACACTCGGCTGTACCGGTCGTTAATATTAATTTACTACAAGTAAGTTAAAGTTATGCTCCTAGTTCAGGCACACGTTTATTTTCCTGTTGGTTCTTTGGAATGCTAATAAAATATATTGTACGTTAATTCTTTATGGGTCATTACTTTGTACATTTAAAGGAAAGTATTTATAGTCACACACACAAAAGATTCAGATAATCGATTTGTAACATTATAAATGTCTTCACTGTAACTTTTGATCAACTTAATTTAATTTATCCTTGATAAATAAAAGTATAGATTTCTTTTTTCTTTCTCCCAAAAAATGTAAGAAAAATTCTTACCGACTCCAAACATTTGAACTGTATTGTTTAATGTCACAAAAGCTTTCTATTTCAGATAAATGCTGTTCTTTTGAATTTCTGGGTGATTCTCTGAAATCGGGTGCCCTTCAAGCCCCCCAAACTTGCTTCAAAGATTTTCAATTGAAGGAAATCACAAAATGCATTTTAATGCTGTCAATTAATAGAACCAGGTGCCTTTGCATTATAATGCAACACAATTGTTCAAAAAATTATTTAAAGATAATGGGTTGCCTAAGTAGTAGACAACAAGCATGTTTGCATGTCTTCACTAACCATCATTACATTTTCATTGAATATCAAACAAATAAAAAGTGCAATTAATACCAAAATGATGCTGCTGCTAATATAATCATATGTTGGTCTAGTGTATTTTTGTTTACTGTTGTAAAATGGAAAATCAATAATCGCTAATCGAGAATCGTTAATAATCGAAAATCGACTGTAATCGAATTCGGGACTTCAATAATCGTAATCGAATTGGAATCGGGAAATCAGACAGATTAACCACCCCTACCAATAAGAATGTCAGTCGACCAAGACGGCATCGACTGATTAGTCGACTAAACGACTAAAGTTGACAGCCCTATTAATGTCTAGTTCTAAGGTAATAAAAACATAACGATTCATAACGAGTGAGGTCTTCATACACCACTGAACACAAAGTTATGGATCTTATATTGCATTTCTGTCAATAGATCCTCAGAAATATTACACATTGCACCTTTAGGTCTAGCTCTTTCTCGCTCTGCCTGAGAGCAAAAGACAAACAAAACTGATTTTGTGATGTGAAAGGGATTTTTTTTTAGATGTCCAATATTTGATTGTAGCACTAGTTATGAAATAAAAATCACAATATGCTTTAAGTGATGGAGACCAAATGTAGAATACCTAATGTAAGTGTACCAGGTTTTTCCTTATAAATCAACATTCTAATGATTTGCAAGATCTGACCTTTGACATAGACGAAGGCGCTGTGCTCGACAGACCCAGTCCCAGGTGCGCAGGCGGATGGTGTACAGGCCCTCGTGTTCCTTGTGCACACGCTTCAGGCTGAGGCTGGCAGATCGCAGGCCCGTCTGCAGCTCCACACGACTCGAACTCGCGCACGACCACCCCTGATCACACAGGAAGTCACGTTAAACAAAAGCAACTGCTAAAAGTACATTGTTCATTGGATCACAGGTTAAAATGCCTGATCATCTTTGCATTAGAAATGGAAAACCACATCAAGTGTCTCACCGTCTCTGTACCAAGACACGTCCTGTTGGAACGGCAGTAAAGCGGAGGTGAAGCTGCACTGTAGAAACAAGTTTTCACCCTCTTTCACAAATGTTGGAGGAAAGGTTGAGTCCAGCTGAGCATCCGGCTCTGGAACTGGGACCGGGACTATAGATAC
This sequence comes from Hybognathus amarus, assembly GCA_030378365.1. Classification (NCBI taxonomy): domain Eukaryota; kingdom Metazoa; phylum Chordata; class Actinopteri; order Cypriniformes; family Leuciscidae; genus Hybognathus; species Hybognathus amarus. Next base: position 17,669 of record JAQIUQ010006282.1, read on the forward strand.
AGAAAAAGGAGTATGTTGAGCATGTGGACACAATGGCCAACCAGAGGTGTTTAAGAACCTGTTCAACAGCGCTCAAAATGCTAAAGGGAAATGCTGGATTCGTCACATTTTTTACATTTCAGAACTGACTTGGTACCGAAGTCCCTACTTTTGAGAGCATTCGAAAATTAAACTATCAGTATTAGTAGAGGTGTCGGCAGATATCATCCTGAATAATCGGTATTTATGGATAAATTTCAGTATCGTGTATTACTATACATCATTGAATCCTTTTCTCGAATTTCCAACCCGATCTCATGGGAATTCGTATGTATTTTACAAGGTGGCTAATTCATATTCATACGACCTCACTCGTTTGCTATATTTTACAAGGTACCCAATTCGTAGGTATTCCTATGAATGACCTACCCCTGACCCCGCCCCCAAACCTACCCATCACTGGGGTTTAGACAAAATCGTACCGAATTAGCCCACCACACTCTCATACATTTCATTTGTCCAGAGTCTCATAGAAATACATAATAAAGGCTAGATGTCACGTCCACACCTGGCGGCCATCTTGTCACAGGCAGCTCGCTCTTTCATAACATTGTGTTTTAATGGTGTGGTACTTTTTAAATAACCATAACTTCCTCAATTTTCTACCGATTTTCAAACGGTTTGTTAGAAACGTCAAGAGATGCAGTTATTAGGGCTGGGTATTGACACAAATTTCACAATTTGATTCGATTTCGTTTCACAAGCTTGCAATTCGATTCCGATTCCGATTCAATATTGATTATTTTGGATATCAGTTACAATAAATGGCAATTTTTCTCAAGGAAATCAAATCTCTTAACTAATGCTGTAAACTATGGGAGTCTAGTTGTAGCCTACTAGGCTTCATTAGCCTAATATTAAGGTAATAATGAAATGTTTTGTAGCTATACAAACACTTAAATTACACTTTTATTTATTTTAATAATAATAAGATAATACGAAATATAAACATTTAAATGGTTTCTGTCATTAAAAACTTGCCAGATTTATTTAAATATACATTAAATATTGAATAACATTAAGATTATAATGCATATGTAATATGGTGTATATATTTAGCAAAATGCTCCTCTCTAGAGTTATTTTTCTAGCTGTCTAACGAGTAAATATGATGATACATGACATTGATTACAAGCTGTTTAACTGACGTCTTTCTATGGTTGAAACGCTGATTGAGCGAATCAATGTGACATGATACGGATTTCGATAAGCTGTACTCTATCTTTTAACACACTTTCAGATGCTCATTCATGTTTATTTCGCACAGTAACTGGTATTATTAAGCCGGAAGAGAGATCAGCACTGCTGCTTCTCTTGAGCTGCGCCAGAGCGATCTCACGCCACAGCATCAAAACGTTATTTATGATTTTGAATTTCGAAAGAAAATGGACGTAATTTGAAAATTGAGACTTTGTTTCATATCAATAGTAACAAAGGACAATAGACGATTTTTTTGGATGCGTGCAGCCACGATACAATGTTCCATTCATTCAAATGAAACAGGATGACTATACGATTCTTGAGATTTAAGAATCAATATTGGTTCGTAAAAATGAGAATCGATTAATATCAAGAAATCAATATTATGTTATGACACTGCACACTTATGAATTAAGTGTATCAATAAATAATCACCAGAATTATAGCTAGGGCCCTATAATTTCTGCGATCACGGAATAAAAAGCACACTCTTTTTACAACTAAAATAACAGTAAAGGGTAAAAAATATGAATTCCGAACTGAAAAAACGGAATTGCAAAATTAAAACGGAAAAAACGGAATTTGGGAAAAAATAAAATGGAATTTGGGAAAAAATAAAACGGATTTTATAGGGCCCTACATAGCCACGTTAGTAACATTTGTAAGAAACCAAACCGTTTGTAAATCCGTCAAGATTTCAACATAAGAGTATTTGTGTTTGTGCTGATCACTCATCTTACATCAGAGAGCCCGTCTAAAAGCTTGCCTGTGACAAGATGGCCGCCAGTGATGACGATAGAGACTCCGTCGTAAAACATCTAGCCTTTATTATGGATATCTATTGAGAGTCTGGCCTCGCTCCATTGACAAGCGTTAACTTCCTTCTAGTCGGGTACTCTGTTGAAGTTTAAAAATATTGGATCTTCCCAGAGTCACTCAAGATCTACTATAACCAATCACTGACGTTTGGGTGTGAGTTATGACGACTCAAACTAACACACAACATCAATGTCATCGTTCTCATGATTTTATTAGGCAAATTTCACATTCATAAAAGTACATTTAATAATTCTAAGCCTTGTTTAAAGGTTTTTTTTGGCTGATTTTATGTTGTATATTGAGTCTCTTAAGTGTATAGATAATAAGAAATGCACTGACACAATTATATTTGCCAAAGAATTGAAAATAATTGAACAATGAAGAATTATATGATGTTTCTTTTTTTCCTCAATACTGATTTTGTAACTTCTCGTAGCTAATATATTTAGAAATAGTCAAATTTAGCCCCTATACTTAATTTTTGTTCTTTTCATTCTTCTTTATTTTTTAATTTAGTCTCTTATTTATTTATGTTAAACTAAATTTGGAAATTCTTGGATTGTTGTCTTTTTGGATGTCATGTTATTGTTTGTATGTTTGTATAATGTCTAATAAAAAAATAAAAAATAATAAAAAGTCATCGTTCTCAGCCACTCCCTCTGTTCGCTGACTGGATCGGTAAAAAACCAAAGAATTCATCACAAACCCAGACGTAGTCCTGAAGGTAAATTAAAATTGAGCTGAAGTACGTAGCAGGGCGGGAGCGAAATAGCCACCTCGGACTCACTCGAAACGAATTGGTCGTGAGTTTGCGCTGGTATTTCTAGTAAAAAAATCACGATTTCATTTCTCTGATATAAAACTACTTACACAGTATAATTAGATTTTGTCCACACTGTTCACTTCACCTTCACTCAGAAGGAAAAAACGCCTTGCTTGAGTAGTTTCTACAGGAATCAAGTCGTTAATGTTTCAATCCACTCACTTTTAATTACATTTGTGAAGTGACAGGCAGTAAGTAGCTTTTGTTCGTGTTCTTCTTGCCTTCGGCAGGCAGTGGAAATGAATGCAAGAAGGGACTCAATTAAGGCATATGTTGTACAACCGGGAGAAACCACAGAAGTCTTATTGGAAAAATTGTTTAATTTTCTTTTGAGTTTCCATTCCTGGCAAATGGCACCATAAACCATCCCAAGGACGAGGACAAATATTAGTGTAATGAGACAAATGCCACAGCCCAGCGCAGGGGACGTCACAGAGGGCCGATGTGTCAACGTTTGAGAAGACATATTTGTTTAGCTAGGAATTGAAGCGAGATGGAATTGGAAGTGATGCGTGTTCGTTGCATAACGACAACACAATTCCAGACGCTTGCAAATGAATAGTGATGTTCTCTCATATCAGCAGAAGGGCTGTAATGGGAATTCAGATCTGTTTGAAAATGCTGTTGCTATATTGGATGGACTGGGAGTAATCGAGTCGTCTTTGCTCTAAATGTTTGCTGCCTAAAATGTGTCTCCATGCAAAACTTAGTGCCACTATGCTAGGGTATTATGGGTGGTTGCTAGGTTCAATATCTCAATATACAATTTGTCAATATATAATTTTTTTTAGCATGCATTTTATAATTTTTTAATGATTTTCTCTCACCAAGGCTGCTTTTATTTGATCAAAAATACAGTAAAAACAGCAATAATATTACACTTTAAAAGAATTGTTTTCTGTTTGAATATGTTGTAAAATGTCATTTATTCATGTGATCAAAGCTGAAGTTTCAGCATCATTACTCCAGTCTTCAGAGTCACATGATCCTTCAGAAATCATTCTAATATGACTTGCTCAGGAAATTACTATTATCAATATTGATACTTGTGCTGCTTTATATTTTTGTAGAAACCATATTATTTTTTTTCAGGATTCTTTGATGAAAAGAAAGATTTATTTGAAAATGAATCATATGTAATATTATAAATGTCTTAACTCCGTTTGATCAATTTAATAATCAGTGTACATGAATACACAACACTTAACGTTGAAAAATAGATTTCCATCTGTCAATCAAGGCTTTTGAAGAATATTCATGAAGCTCTTTAGGATGAACTATTCCTTATTTGTCTTTCAAACGTTCTCCCGTTCTTCAATCACATTGAATCTCATGAACTGTAAAACTGTAATCACCAATTCCTGCATATCAGTCATTATGTTTTATTCACATGTTGGTGGTTTTACACCTGTGTGACCTGACAGAATTACTAGTTAAAGGGTTAGTTCACCCAAAAATGAAAATTAACACAGTTTAAGATATTTTAGATTTAGTTCGAGAGCTTTCTGTTCCCTCCATTGTAAATGTATGTACGGTATACTGTCCTTGTCCAGAAAGGAAATAAAGACATCATCAAAGTAGTCCATGTGACATCAGTGGGTTAGTTACAATGTTTTGAAGCATCGAAAATACATTTTGGTCCAAAAATAGCAAAAACTACGACTTTATTCAGCATTGTATTGTCTTCCGGTTCTGTTGTGGATCTGCGTTTATCGAACCTGCAGTGACGCTGATGACGTGTATCTGGTGTACCAGACAAATAACAAGTCAGTTAAAATTGTTATTTTTGGAGCAAAATGTATTTTCGATGCTTCAAAACATTGTAACTAACCCACTGATGTCACATGGACTACTTTGATGATGTCTTTATTTTCTTTCTGGACAAGGACAATATACCGTACACACATTTACAATAGAGGGACAGAAAGGTCTCTGAACTAAATCTAAAATATCTTAAACTGTGTCCCGAAGATGAACGGAGGTCTTACGGGCTTGGAACGACATGAGGGAGAGTCATTAATGACATCATTTTCATTTTTTGGGTGAACTAACCCTTTGAAGAATTCCAAAAGGCGTCCATGTTTATGCATTTTAAAGAGGAAAGGCACTTACTGGGAGTCCACAAGTGCTTCAGTTTTGCTTCTGCTCCTTCGTGTGCTGCAAACAAAAAACTTTTCATTAATGCAGTCAATAACTTCAACAGCTTAGACTGACTCTTAGACAGCTCTTGAGAATGACCAGACTTCATTGTGCACATAATATAACACCAATGACTGCACTAATAAATATGTATTGTCTGCTAGCAAGGGTGACAGTTTCAATGAGTTAGGGAAAATTTAGCACTGATCAATTAAATGGCAGCTTTGTAGACCTTAAACAAGTCAAGCAACGACTAAATTCAACTCACAGTTCACTAGCAGACTGGCGCAGGACGTCGCCTCTCCCAGGGAACTCTTCACTATGACCTTGTATTCTCCGGCATCTTCAGCAGAACATCTGAAAGCAAAGAAAACTAAATATAAAGCATGTATGCATTTTTTTTTTAAATATCGTATAATAATTATGTATCTTTCAGATAATATAACTTTTTTTTCTCACACTTATTTTATACATTTTTTGTTGCGATTTCAACATAACAAAAGTTGTAACAAATCAAATCTGAAAATAATGTATGTTCTTTTTTAAAAGCTTACGCATTTTATTTCAGCTTTTTAATTAAAAAACAAAACATAAAACTAGCACTGTCAAATCGATTAATCGCAGCTTACATAAACGTTTGCAAATATAATATATATATATGTGTGTGTGTGTGTGTATACAGTATAAACACAAACTTTTCTGTAGATGTGATTAATCGCGAATAAATTTGACAGCACAAAAAAACCCTAAAATGACAAAAACACAACAAAATACTTAAACTTTCAACTAAATAAAAATAAAAAATATAATAATAAAAATAAAAATGTGGCATATAATATTTTTTATTAGTTAACAAACAATTAACAATACTTCTTCAGCATTTATTAATACATTTTTAAGCATTTCTAATGCATTTGATCAAAAGTTGTACCTGTAAACATTAGCTAATGCATGCGAACATAAATATGAACATTTTTGATAACTAACATTAAGAAAGGTTAATAAATGCAGTAAACATATTGATCCTTGTTTGTTCACTTTAGTTAAAGCAGTAGATAAACAAACGAGACCATATTATAAAGTGTTCCCATAAAATGACACTAAAATAACATTGATTGAAGTCAGTTTAATATTGAGGTTTTGAAGTTCACCTTCTGATCTCCAACACGTTGAGGCCTGAACTTCTGCATCAGCTTGTAGTTCCAGGGCAGGGATCCTCGCAGAGGAACGTCATCCTTATACCTGTCGACAAGAGTCACACGCTGGTATGATGGACGAGATCTGTGGAGATGTGTAGGCTTGTCGAGACTCTCACCATGTGACGCTGGGAATTGGGCAGCCCTGAACCGTGCAGGAGAATTTGACGTCCATGCTCGGCCCACACCGAGTGCGATCGCAGCGGGACGGTGAAGTCAGGAGCCTTCATGCTCAAATCCTCAATAAACTTCATGTGCACTGATGCTTTTCTCTCGGCCTGTGTGTGAACATGAGGAGTGAAGAATAACACACAGCTCTCAGCAATTTACACACTCTCATGTCGTTCCAAAGCTTTATTTTTGTATCACTGAAACTATTACAGTTTTTGTCAATATTTTTATTTTTTGATTTTGTGAATATTTTAATTTTAGTTAAACTGTGTTTTTGTCATTTTTTGTCATCAACTTTTATTTCAGAGATTTACATTTTCTCACACAAAGCTTTCTATGTTTTACTTTTTTAGTTATTCTAGTACATCAAGCTACATTTTGCCTTGGCAAGTAGCCAAAATAAAAAAAATAAAACATTTTTTACATTTCATTTCAGTTGTTGTCTGTTTTATTTGATTAATGATAATTTAAAAAATATATCATTTTTAATACTTTTTTTTAAATCATAAAAAAGTTAACTATAATAACCCGGTTACATTTCATTCATTCATTTCATTTATTTTATTATTTGTAATAATTTAAAATATTTTTTAAATACTGTATGTCTAAACATATTTGTTTTTACATTTTATTTCAGTTTTAGTTATTTTTAGTAAATCACGTTAAAATAGATAAAAATTAAAAATGTTGCTTTGGCAAAAGCTAAAAGAGAACGAAAGAGGAAATTGAAAGGGAAAGAGTGATAGACAGATATCTATCAGATTATTTATTGGGATGAAGTTTTTCTTTAAAACTAAGCAGTGAACGAATGCAGGTGTGTGATTGTTGTATTTTTAACACTCTTCTCTCAGTATGTGTGTGTGTGGATCACTCACCTCCCGGCGCAGTGCGAATCGATCCACACGCTCACGGACAACATGCTGGTTTCTGATCACCCCGATCTCCAGTTTCTCAGCCTCGTTCCCGAACAGAGTCCACTGTTCTCTCTCACGCAGCTCGTCGTTGGACATGGTCTCTCTCAGGGCCTCCCTGAGGTCAAAGGTCAGACATTTTCTTGTTTACAAGACGTTAATGGGCCCACTGATATGAGTGGAGTGAAATAGTTATTTCATATAACATCATTGAGATGTTCTAGATGTCATTCATACTAGTTTTTTTATATTTAGAATGTTTTTTCTATTTTCTGCTTTCATTTGAATTTTTTAAATAACTAAGCTGTTTGTTTGTTGTACTTTATTTTAGATTATTCTATAGTGGGTATGCGCGTGATGGTTTGCAGTTATCATTTTGTGTTAATATGCTGAATTTAGGTGTAAAACCATACACATATATTTTGTATTGTTATATAGATTAATACAGGGCTCTCAAGCGTCACGCATTGAGCGTGACAGTCACTCATTTCGGTCTTTTGTCACGCACTCCCGCCACACATTGTATTTCTCACGCAGAAAAACTATTTACCATATATTTAATATGCTGCAGCGCCCAAATTGTCTCTAGCCGCTTCACTCTCATAGTGGAACGCAAGCGCGCGCGTCTCCCCTGCTCTCGCAGCCTGTCGCTTTATCAGCCAATCAAAAAAGGAAAGGGCTACACAATTTTAGCCAATCAGAAAATAGCACCACTGTATCTGGGTAAGATTTAACGCAACAACCAATAAAAAAGCATTTCAAGGAATTGTTCACGTGATTCTGCAACAACATCTCTTCCAAAAGTTTCGTTCACCCGCAGAGGAAACGACTGGAGCTCCGAATATCACTGAGCAGAGTAAGTCATGAGATCTCCTGTTTTAATGTTACAACAAATTTACAAATTGTTTGACACAAACAAAGACAACTTGACTGCTGTTAGAGAATCATATTTTATAATTATCCTGGCCATGGATGCATTAATCATTGCATATATGTCTTTCAAAGATGTCAGGTAAAAAGCAAACAAGCATCCTCTCATTCGCCCTGAGAGGAAAGCCCCCTAAAAAGGCTAGGTTAGAGGATGCTGGCCCAGAGAAGGTGGCCAAAAGGGTAGGCCCATTAGAGGAGGAGACGGTGCCATGTGTCATACACTTTCTGCAAGTCTCAGCAATTAATAACAACACAAAAACACTAATATTAATATTATTAATGAAACACCCACATTCCAACGACCCCCCCCCTCAACAACCAACAACATCCCCTCCCCCATTGGGGCGGGGAATGTCACTCTTGCCTGTCTTCAAAACTTGAGAGCCCTGGATTAACAACTCATCAATTAAATATTTATCATTGCATATTCTGCATTATTGGATGTTTTTTAATAAACACTGACAAAAAAAAACTATAAAGTTTTATGGCTGGACGATATGATGCTATATTTAACACTGATATAAGTGATCACCCGGATTTAGACCTACCTATATTGTATTTATATAAAGCGTTCACAGGAAAATTTGCTTTAAGTTTAGGTCTATATTGCTTTTATTTCCCGTTGTCCAAATCAGGCAAACATAAATGTCAGGCAACACGATTCCTGGCTGCATGTCAATATCCATGGATCACTGGATCTTTAGTAAGTTGTAAGGAACACTATATTGAGTCCAACATTTAGTTTAAATTGATAAAAATTGTTCGTTTACTCACATTTTTAAACGCTTTTGCCACTCAGTCAGGCTGAGGGCGGGGGTTATTCCGGCGGGAAAGTGACGTCAACGCATTCCCTCTACATCTAAAAAAATATTTCAGTTTCATTTTTAGTTATTTTAACAAAAAGCTAAACTAAATAAAAATTAGAAATGTTGATTTGCCAAACTTTCAAAATAAAATGAAAGTTTAAATGGTCTATCTCTGCATTACTCTGCATTTAGGTCTTTAACAGTTTACAACACCAAATATCTCAATAAACTGAACTTTAGTGCGATAACAACAAATATATTTTACCTTTCCCTTTTCCACTAATAACATTAACGTGGCTTACCTGGCTATAACGTCGAAAACATGAACTGAGGAAAGTATCAACGCTACGGTATCTCAAGAGGTCCAAACAGCGCTAAAGGCACTTGAATCAGTTTTTATATAATAGCATTATATGGACACCTTGTGGACAAAGCAATATACTGCCTTACATGTAGAATTGAGAAAGCCTTGTTATTAGCGACACTGGTGGCCGTTAAGAGAACTGCAGTCAGTGTCTCACTGCTTGTGCTCATGTAAAAGAGACTGAACGCTGATTCTAGGCCCTTTTTGCTTAGAAGTAAAAAGTTTAAAACTGCTTTTCAGCGATACACTGTTAATGAACATCCCGACGCCGTCCACGCTGCTGAGAGCGACGTTCTAGATGAATGTGTAAATGCGCTGCACGCTTTCCCTCAATAACAAAATACACACACAACACAATGACAGCGGTGAGAAAACAGCCGCTCAGAAAGCATCTTATCGCAGTGATGTGGATGTTTGTACCCGTATCATGTTCAATTATTATTTTTTATAAAGATCGATTAAAATCACTTATGATGTTGGAATAAAAAGTGTAAATATATGGACCTATATAGATATGGATATGTGAGACTTGCCTCTGAGTTTGAATTAATTGCAAGACACATTGACATTACAGTACAGAATGGCTCTTTGGGCTCATCCTGAATATTGTATAAGCATTAATTTCATGTGTCATAGAGAGAGAGAGCACATGTAAAAATCACTCTACACTTCATGGACAACCTTCATAGACAACTTCATTGCAAGCTGTTAATACACTGCAAAATACAAGACAGGTTATACTTGAAAATTCTCAACAAAAAAGTTTTTTATTTTTATTTTATTTCAATGCGAGTTTATATATTTCAAGTAAATTCATGGGATTTATTTTAGTTAACTATACTAACCCTGGAGTGAACATCATTTTAAACCGTTTTGTCTAAAGCATTGTTAAAACCTTTTATGAAAGGTTTCAAAGAAACTAATGGCGCAGTGTGTCGTATCCACTGCGCCATGAGGTGGTGATGGCGCAGTGGTTAAGACACATGCCTTTGGTGCGAGAGACCCGGGTTCGAATCCACTGTGAAACACCAATGTGTCCCTAAGCAAGACACTTAACCAGAGGCGTGCGACCTCTGACACAATTGTAAGTCACTTTGGATAAAAGCGTCAGCTAAATGAATATAAAATGTAAATGATTTGAACGGTGTGAACTTTCACTGAAGTCAGGACTCATTTGAAGAGGAGCACGATGCTCATGACATTTAACTGGCTGTCATGTCAGCGCTTTAGAGGAGTTCAGCAGAAACACTGGACGAGTCATGCTATGAGTGCAGATGGCAGACGAGACAAATAAAAGTGCCAGTTATCCTCAGGGTCGATATCAGGTGATTTAAAATGTCTCAGTGCAATTAGAAGTTGCCATTCCTCGCTTTGACACTTTGCTGTTTCACTTTAAATGGGTTTATGCCGCCACACTGATGACTGACTCAAATGAATGCACTTATTTAGAGAGAGTCTAAGCCTGAAAGAAAGAGGGACGTTTCTGATGTGAAAAATGCCATAATGGTCCAACTTATTTACACATGAATGTGAAAAGGATTAATCCAGATTTAGATGGAGAGTCCTAGACAACGTTCCCTCATTTGTGATCTCTTCTATTCAGCAGATCATTATGTAATCCTAATTAAACTTGGAAATAACCTGAAAGTTTTGGGGTTTTCTACACAAGTATTCAGTGCATTATTTTGTGACTAATCTAAAGTAAGTGAAAGAGTGTCATTGATCATGTGACTCACTGTAAAAGATAATTGTAATTTTAACGGTAAACGACTGTAAAAATGCTACAGTGCAAAACTTTTAATTGGTTAACAGAAAGTTTCCGTACTATATACGGTAAATAACTGTGATATATTTTTTTACTGTAAAAACCCCCGTTAAATTTACAGTTTTTTAAAGTGAAAAAGAACAACTCCTTGTTTTACAGTGAAAAACCGTAAATTGACATTTTCTTGTTTTTTTTTCTAATCAGTTATGTACATTAGGGTTTTATGTTACATTTAATGTTGTTAAATGAATGTTTATTGCATTTTTAAATTTCACGTGTGTTACGATGATGGTGCTTAATGTTTGTGTGAATGAGTTTCTTTAAATAAGTATTGCATTACACAAGTATTCACTTGTGATGAGCTGTGATTGCTCATGTAACTCATCACTGCTGTGATGAATGTTGGTTGTCAGTATATTACAATGGTCTAAAATGGATATCAATACATTAAAAAGTTGGTAAATTCACATTTTATCAGAAAATAAAATACGGTTTATTACTGTAAATTTTAAGTTAACTCTGTAAAACCATTAAAGCTACAATATGTAACTTTAGTGGGCACAAGAGGCGCCGTTTCCAACAATAACAAAGGCGAATGTATGTGACGCAGTAACGAGCTGAATGATGGGACTTGCTGTCAATTTGATGGATCTAATAATGTTTAAGGATAAGTGAAAACACTCGCGAATTCTATGAAGCAGGTCGCGATTGCTAATAAGATACATATATCACACGCGAGTTCCGCGGATATAAAGGAATAAGGAAATTTCATCCTATTGAACTACACGCAAGTGCTGGATTACTCACACAGGTCAGTTTATTAGATTAATTAAATTTGTGAGGGAAACGCAGCGCTGTTCCACTTGGTATAACGCATCACACTAAACAGCATTTAAATGTGTGTTGAAAGTTATAATGTTATTCTACGTGTTTATGTTTGCGATACTGAAACTAGCAGCTTGATCAACATAAGAATAACATACTGACCATATTCTAACATTTCATCATGTCAAGCTAACGTTATAACATTGATTTTTTTTATATACTTTTGCTCACCTGTCTAATAAAGCTGTAAAGTCGTGACTCGTGAAGTTCTGTCAAGTCCAAATTAGTCACAGACGCTAACTCTCTGTCGAGTGGAAGTCAGTCTCGGACGCTAGCTCTCGGCATCTCAAAAACATCACGCTGATATTGATCCTCATTCTAGTTCTCCTTGTTTTTCTCAAAGTTTGCTTGCTTGCCAAGGTCTATGATTGAACAAAACAAGAACTGGGTGCCGCCAAACGTTACTCACTATGCAGTTGTCCGCGTCTGTCGCCATGGTTACGTCATGGCAATGGCAATACGAGCGGAAACGAGGATAGCCGAGGATAGCGCGGATATTGCATCATTTACAGGCGACATTTTTTTTCCGGGACGGCCACTTATTTTAAATTGGAATTTCTCTGAAATAAAAGAACTTTGGAGACTTTTGGGATATTGTAAGTACACAACTGCAGGAAATATATCACACTGTGTAAGTGATTTTTGGATATTTTATTACAAAATTCTTACATATTGGACCTTTAACTTTCCTACCGTATTTTTAACGGTAAAGTTCTGGCAACCACAGCTGCCTTTTTTTTACCTTAAAATGTATGGTTTGTTTTTTACAGTGCAACTAAAGTTGCCAGCATTATTCCGTAAAAAAAAAAACGGTATTTTTTTTACAGTGCTGTTCATGCAGATGATCATGTTCCTGCTTCCATTAAAGCTCAAGATGCTTTTGGATCCAAGAGAAAATGATCATCAGGTTTTGTTCAGTCACTGCTGGCATTAAAGCAGGAGAGATGCACAGAAACTGTTATTTTGATTAAAAAAAGGTATTAAATTATAAAAAAAAAAAAAAATGCAAAATAGAAGCATTTTCAGTTGAGGTCCTTAACTTCTGAACCCATCTGTACTGTATATATATATATATATATATATATATATATATATATATATATATATATATATATATACTATATATAGCCGCTTTTCCAGACTTGTTTTCAGACGCACTGGTCTCAAAGCCGTGACCTGACATGAACATTGCGACTTTCATCCTTCTAAACAAGGTGATAAAGGATTCACTTTGATTATCCATGGTCTTCCTTCATGTCAGTGCTGAGAGCATCCGTCTGAACTGACTTTCAGTCTCATCCAGAGAGCATTTACATATCAGAAAACATTGCAATGTTGCAGTGTCTCGTGGCTGTAGATAATAAAAACAGAGGCTGAACCTGTCTGGTGTCATGCTGCCAAACAGCAGGAACAGGATTAAACACTCAGACGAGGACTGAAAACCGTAGCTGCCGTGTGTGTGTGTGTGAATGTGAAACACAGCAGAGGGAAAAAGTCATAAGCAGACAGAGCATGACACTACTTCATATGAGCAACAAATGCAGATTATGAGATGAACACATCTATCCACTTCTTGCTCTCCCTTTCACCTTCACTTCAAATTAACACTGCAGTAACTCTCAAGCCTGACCTTCATTTGAACCTTATGAAAGAGGCCACATCCAGTCCTGATGGGCTTTATCACTCATCCTCGAACCATCCATCCTGCATTTGAAGCCTGATTTACTGAAGCAACCTTTTTATCCCATAACTCAAAGCTTTTTTCTCAGGCTCTTCCTTGAGCCGTAACCCTCCGGCGGAAGAGGCATGACCGTGTTAATGTCTCCCTCTGAACAGGATTACCAGCCTGAAAACTAAAGCGGCTGCCGGCGCGCTGTGAATTGCAGGTAAACCTGTTAAGTGTGAGAGGTGAATGTACGGGATGTGTACGGAATGTACCCATCATGCTAAGCAGAGGGAGAGCGACAGTGCAGTCAGGACGAGAAAACAGAAGAGTTGAAGAAAAAATGAGAGCGGTGCTTTAGATCAGGGTTTCTCAACCTTTTGCCTACTGCAACCCACTTTTTTTTGCCAGTCATATGACCCACTAAGGTGGGAAATAAATCAATAAATGAAATTCCTCATTAATCTAGGCTACACCGTAGGCCTATGCTTATTACAATCAATGATAATCACGAAAACACACAAACATTTTCAATAATTAGGCAGACTATGAGGCAAACAATTTTTTTACTCATCACGTTAATGTGATAGCCTACTTGTGACTGTCGCTCTAAAATGATCATATCCAGACGCGGTGGATTTTGGAAAAGTGTGACTCGTATTGTCGCACACAAATAACTGTTGTCAGCCAAAGTCATGCTTTTTGTTTTCATTGCAATCACTGTTGAAAATCCCGACTCACAAAGATAGTGCTAAATGGCAAGAGAAACTTCATTACACAATCTGCGAGTTGATGAAATATTATTTTCCTTTCAATCCAATTTAAATAAAAATTTGGATCGAGGTGTTTACATGAAGGCTTTTTTATTCTAAATGAGCCGTTCATTAATGCAGTATTTGGATTTGGGTGCATGTAAACGTAGCCTGTTGCCTTTTGTGAAGCCCAATTTTTGGCTGTGTCGATTAACACAGAAAAAGTCTCGCGACCCTCTATAGAACGAACAACGACCCACTAGTGGGTCCCGACCAATACAGACAGACAGATATGATAGATAGATAGATAGATACAATAGATAGAAAGATAGATACAATAGACAGACAGACGGGCGGACGGCGCAACGGCGGACGGACGGAACGGAGCAGACAGACGGGTAGTTGGGTCAGTTGGATAGATGGATAGATGGATAGATGGATAGATGGATAGATGGATAGATGGATAGATGGATAGATGGATAGATGGATAGATGGATGGGTAGATGGGTAGATGGGTAGATGGGTAGATGGGTAGATGGATAGATGGATAGATGGATAGATGGATAGTTAGATAGATGGGTAGATGGGTAGATGGGTCAGATGGATAGATGGATAGATGGAAGAGTTAGATAGATGGGTAGATGGGTGGAGACGGGTAGACGGTAGACAGGTAGACGGTAGACGGTAGACGGGTAGACGGGTAGACGGGTAGACGGGTAGACGGTAGACAGGTAGACGATAGAGCGGTAGACGGGTAGACGGTAGACAGACAGAGTAGATAGGTAGACGGGTAGACGGGTAGACGGATACGGCAATAGAGCAATAGACAGATAGACGAGATAGACAATAGACGATAGACGATAGGCAGATCAGACAGATAGAGCAGATAGGCAGATCAGACAGATAGACGGATAGACAGATAGATAAATAGATAGATAGATAGATAGATAGATAGATAGATAGATAGATAGATAGATAGATAGATAGATAGATAGATAGATAGATAGATAGATAGATAGATAGATAGATAAATAGATAGATAGATAGATTTTAGATATTAGATATTAGACATAGACAAAAAACAGTTTGATTTAATTGAACTCAAAAGCAGTTAATTTAAATCAACATGTTGTTTTGTGCATTGCAGAATCAAGACGTTTGTGTTTTGTTGTGCTTAAAATTCTGTCTTTATATTTTGACCTAAACAGGTTTTTGAGATGTATTCATGTATTTCAGAACATCAGCTTCTTTCTTTTTGGACATTTTTGTAATATAATACCCAGCCGTAGGCATTTTAGTTTTAGGAGCCGGTTGTGTTTTCCTAACTTGTGAAAAGTTTCCATAAGTGTGTGTGCTGCTGCTCTTTTCCTGCATGATGTTTCTTGCTCGATGTATTTGCATATGTCCTATTTTTCATTGAAGGAAACCCTAAACTGTTCATGTTTCAGTGTTTATTTTTTACTTCTGAAAGTTTGAGAGAATCTGCCTTGAGGAAAGACCACGGCGCCGCAGATAAAACGCTGTTGACATGTAAATCATGTTTTGACCTGCCGTGTCCTGCCAGCGTCTGTGACTCCATCATATTATTTTTAAACCTTTCACATTTTCAGCAGGACAGCTGTGGCCCTCACAAAGCTTTAAAAAAAGCAAAGCTCCACAATGATAATGTCATCATGTCAGCATGTTACTGAAAGGTGACCTAAAGACGTCCTCACTTGCTGCTAAAGCTATGCTGCATGTGTGTGAGTGTGTGTGTGTGTTTGCTTCTGTATATACTCTTAGAACCTTTTAAGGTTCTATATAGAACCTTTTCTTTATCAGCGCTACATATTTGGAACCCCTAAAAGGGTTCTATACACTCTTTAAAAAAGGGTTCCTCTGGGTTCTAGATAGAACCCTGGGGTTCCATACTTGGCCAATAGAACCTTTTACAAAAAAATAAATAAAAAATGGTTCTATATAGAACCATTTTGGAGTTCCATATATAAAGCGGGGGATGGAACCATTTCTGGTTCTAAATAGAACCATTTCTTCTAAGAGTGTTCCCTGTGTACCATGTTACGGGGTAAAAATTGGGAAAACAGTTTTTTTTTACTGAAAACTTTTACAGTATAAAAATAATTACTGTACCATGTCCTGTGTCGCGGGAACTTGGGCTCGGTCAGGATCTCCTTGACGGACATGACGTCTCCAGAAATGATGGGATAAAATTCACTGAAGGACGCTTTTTCATCACTGTTCAAACAAAGATAAAAAACAATTGCATCATGGGTGGGTGAAATATTGAATATTCACAATATATTTACATGCACAAATTAAAGGCATACTCTTATAATTGAGCTATCCCCCATGATGTGTTTAAGCTGCGTCCCTGAGACCATGAGGTGGAGGAGAGAGAAACGAGACAGATGGAGTGAGAGAGTTTCTGACAGAAGGCCGTTTGCACTGATGTGCTTCTGTCATTCTGTCACTCGCATGGAAAGCTCTGCATCTGTTACTAACAACATTTACAACCTTACAAAGACATTTCTATTATGCTCATCTATTTAACGGCAGTGTTGGGAAAAGTTACTTTTAAAAGTAATGCATTAAAGAGATGAAGTTGCAGTTCGAGATTATGTTTGGTATGTTTTAGCTTACCTCAAGGGCATCCAAGATGTAGGTGTCTTTGTTTACGCAGTATTTTCAATTTTGATATTTTTAGGTCAAACCGTTTTTGTCCAGTCAGTATAATGGAGGTCTATGGTCACCACCTCAAAGAGCATGCACAGAGAAGTCCAGATTAAACATGATTTAATGACTCGTAAATGTAAGTACACATTGATGGCCTAAGACACAAAACGAGCAGTTTGTGTGAGAAAACGAACAGTATTTATATCTCTTTCACCTCTTGTAACCACAAGATAACACAAGATTTTTACCTCTGGTAACAAGGTAACAGAGGTAAAAACGATATAAATACTGTCCGTTTTCTCACACAAACCACTCATTTTGTGTCTTAGACCATCAATGTGTACTTACATTTATCTCATTAAAGTCATTAAATCATGTTTAATTTGGACTTCTCTGTGCATGCTCTTTAAAGTGGTGACCATAGACCTCCATTATATGACTGATAGACAAGAACGGTTTGACCTAAAAAAAATCAAAATATAGATCAGATCTCCATATGGAGCAAACAATAAACCTAAAATACAGTATGCTTCTGGAGATATAATCAACAACTTTAAATGAAGTTTGATATTTCTCCATTGCTTTCAACTCTATTTGCAATGTTTCATGGTATTGTGCTGTTCCTCTTATCAAAGCTGACAAGTTCACTTGTATTTTTGTCTGATTTTTGAACACATTTTACTTTGTGATGTTGTGAATCATAGTGGGTTGGTTTGGTTCATTGCTTATTAACCATTAAGGAAGACTATGGGAAAAAATGAATGGAAAAATACTATGCTAAATAAAGTAGACGGGAACTTCAAGCCCTGTTTTTCAACACCATTTCCAATGTCATTAATATTACTCTATTTTCAATTTCTATATCCATAAAGGTGTGAATGCCAGCCATTTTCCATCTCCGCCTGGCTTGCAGCATCTGCAAGGGTTTAGTGGATCACAGGAGGCTTTATCCTCTGCGTAACGGCCTAGATTCAGTCTCCACTGCATGTTCCTTTCTCAGATGATAGAGACAGACTGACTCTGATTATAAGACAAAATGAAATCTATTGAAGTGAATTGTTGAGTAACCTTCTGATTAACACGTGCGTCGGCTCATGTGCTGTTTCAGAACGGTTTAAAGGTGATTTTCACTTTGACAGGAGCGAGCAGGTGTTTTGTGTAAGCCATGTGCTTTACAATTAGACTTTAATGAATCAGTTTGCAACTCAATGCGTTTGTCTTTGTACATTTACTCAGTTTTATAGTAACTTTACATTACTGTTCATAAGTTTGGGGTCAGTGATTTAAAAAAAAATGTTTATTCAGCAAAGAAGCAATGAAACTTACGGTGGCGTATTGCATTCACTTGAAGAAAAAAAATCTACTCTGTTTTTCTGAATTAACGACTTAATTATCTCAGAATTACAAGATAATTTTTCATGGAAAAAAGTTTTTGCTCTGTTTTTCTGAATTAACAACTTAATTTTTCATTAGAAAAAAAGTTTTTGCTCTGTTTTTTTGAATTAACGACTTAATTATTCATGAGAAAAAAAGTTTTTGCTCTGTTTTTCTGAATTAACGACTTAATTTTTCATTAGAAAAAAGTTTTTGCTCAGTTTTTCTGAATTAACGACTTAATTTTTCATTAGAAAAAAAGTTTTTGCTCTGTTTTTCTGAATTAACGACTTAATTATTCATGAGAAAAAAAGTTTTTGCTCTGTTTTTCTGAATTAACGACTTAATTTTTCATGAGAAATTTTTTTTTACTCTGTTTTTCTGAATTAACGACTTAATTTTTCATAAGAAAAAAGTTTTTGCTCTGTTTTTCTGAATTAACGACTTAATTTTTCATAAGAAATTTTTTTCATTCAGAAAAACAGAGCAAAACAAAATTCCATGAAAAATTAACTCATTAATTCAGAAAAACAGAGCAAAAAAAAATTTCTCATGAAAAATTAACTCATTAATTCAGAAAAACAGAGCAAAAAAATTTCTCATGAAAAATTAACTGATTTAATTCAGAAAAACAGAGCAAAAAAATTTCTCATGAAAAATTAACTCATTAATTCAGAAAAACAGAGCAAAAGAATTTCTAATGAAAAATTAACTCATTAATTCAGAAAAAACAGAGCAAAAAAAATTTCTCATGAAAAATTAACTCGTTAATTCAGAAAAACAGAGCAAAAAAAAATTTTCATGAGAAAATTAACTCGTTAATTCAGAAAAACAGAGCAAAAAATTTTTTTCATGAAAAATTAACTCGTTTAATTCAGAAAAACAGAGCAAAAAAAATTTTCTCATGAAAAATTAACTCGTTAATTCAGAAAAACAGAGTAGAAACACTTTTTCTTCAAGTGAATGCAAATACGCCACCGTAGAAACTGATCAAAAGTGACAGTAATAATAATAAATGTTTCTTGAGCAAAAAATCAGCGTGATTTCTGAAGGGTCATGTGACACTGAATGGAGGAATGATGCTAA
Organism: Hybognathus amarus; assembly: GCA_030378365.1. Lineage (NCBI taxonomy): Eukaryota > Metazoa > Chordata > Actinopteri > Cypriniformes > Leuciscidae > Hybognathus > Hybognathus amarus. The sequence goes on from JAQIUQ010006282.1 coordinate 37,265, forward strand.
AAAATTCAGCTCTTCATCTCAGATTTTAAAATATGTTTAAATAGAAAATAATTAATAATCTTTTTATTTTTAATTATGTAATAATAATTCACATTTTTAATGTTTTTACAGTATTTTTCATTAAATTGCAAAATTGTTTAGCATAATAAACATTAAAAAAATATCTGGCATAATTCTAATTTTTGGGTTTAACAATATTTATTACAATAGAAAACGCTTCTTTTGAATTGTAAAAATATTAAAACCTACTGTACCAACGAGTAATGCAATAATGATTTCACAAAAATAATAATTATTAGTTATTATTAATTTTCCTATTTTCTTCCTAATATTTTTAGTGGCCAATATATTTGTTATTTTTAAGAGTTTCTAACAAATCATATTTTGCTGATCTACCAGAACTATATTTAAAAGAGATGTGCGTCAATATCATTACTATGAGATATGTATTCAATCAAAACAAAACATATGTCTTATTGCATATTTCTCTAGATAAATGACAGAGTATTATTTCCTCTCAAATTTGAAATACACTTCATCAAGAGTATGAGTACAAAGTCAATATACATAAATTACAACAACATATTGGTCTTTGCCCATGATTCTTTAATTAACACGCTTCCATGCGGACAGCTGGAGCTCAAAGAGTTCCTCACTGGTATTTACAACACGCTCACGTGAGCTCATCTCGTAAAATGATCATTCCAATAGGATTCAAGGCAGAAATAGTCAGTCAGGTCAATCCAGTGGGACACCATGGAAAGTGGATCAGTGTCTATTTAAACAGCGACTCTCAGATTCAGACTCTGCATTATTAAACGGCCCTCCCGCTCACAGAGGAACACGTGTGATTGATACAATGACAAAAGCAGAAGTTCATCTGTATGTTTGAGGATCTAAAATGCCCTCTGACAGGCCAACAAAAGAAAATAAGGAAGTTATTTAAAGTAATTGTGTAATATAAGCCTCAATGGATATAGCATACCACAACAGCTTTGACTGTCAAATAAGCCAGAAGAGAAGTTAAAGTAACTGAAGCATACTGTGGGAAACATTATTACACTATTGTGTGAAGTATAAACAAAGCTTTTTGTCAGTTAACGGCCTTCGTGATGCATTCAAATGCGTACTAGATTTTAATAGTTATGTGGTATCATGTTGCTAAGAAACTCTAAAAAATAGTATTATTTCACTGTGTTTTGCAAACTTGCAATGGATTTTGCCATTGTATTCTCCACAAAAGAAACCTTTGAATTTGGCTGTAAGTCACTAAAATGTATAAATGTAAATTTGACCAAAATAAGGCATCTTCAGGAGTGAACATAAGACGGAAATCTGCTAAAATAATCAATCCAGGTAATATTTGACCCTAATAATAATAATAATAATAATAAAAAATAATTGCATGAAGAAAATTAGGTTCATTAATATGCATTGTTTTCAACACAATAAATTATAGTACAGGTACAAACAAATGCAACCATGATGCATGGGAACATGTTCTTAACTACCCCCTATTTCTGACAGTGTATACTATTTTTAGGGTTAATTGTTTGTCAAATTTATAGCTTGCCATCATAAGCTATACTCAAAAAATATTTAAACCTAAATTTTAGATTTATGTATTTGAATTTTATATACAATTTCCATCCATTTAGATCAGTTTTATACTAATAAACTTTTTTTATATAAATAAAAATTGTCTGCACCCAAAAACATAATAGCATAGATAGGTCATATTTGACCCTAATAATAATAATAAAAAAAAATTGCATCAAGAAAATTAGGTTCATTAACATGCATTTTTTTAACACAATACATTATAGTGCAAGGTTCAAACAAATGCAACCATTATAGGTACATGTCCTCCCTATTTCTGACAGTGTATACTATTTTTAGGGTTAATTGTTTGTCAAATTTATAGCTTGCCATCATAAGCTAAACTCAAAAAATATTTAAACCTAAATTTTAGATTTATGTATTTGAATTTTATATACAATTTCCATCCATTTAGATCTTTTATACTAAAAGATCTAAGTTTTATACTAATAAACTTTAATGCAAGGCATATTTGTCTGCACCCAAAAACATAATAGCATAGATAGGTCATATTTGACCCTAAAAATAATAATAAAAAAAATATTGCATGAAGAAAATTAGGTTCATTAACATGCATTTTTTTTAACACAATACATTATAGTGCAAGGTTCAAACAAATGCAACCATTATAGGTACATGTCCTTAACGGGGTTTAACCCCAGGAGGTTTTGGGAAAGAACTTGTGTGTGTGCGTCTATTGTTATAAATGTGTCCGTCAACAACACTAGTGTACACCTGGGAGTTTGCCATGGCTGCGATGCCTCAGTGAGCTCAGAATAACTCCAGCACATGTCAGGGTGAAACACAGTTGCCTTCCCCATCAGTAATTGTCATGTAATCTCCACAGACCATCACACGCATGATCCCAAACAAGGCACAGTAATGAATCATTGTTATTAATTAAAGGGTTAGATTATCCAAAAATAGACAAAAATTATGTCATTGTTTATTCACCCTCATGTTGTCCTTATGTTGCTTTTGTTCGTCATCAGAGCACAAATGAAGATCTTTTTGATCCCTCCATTGACAGCTACAGTAACTGCAACTGACACGAAAAAGCTCATAAAGAGATTGTAAAAGTATTCATATGATCGAGCGATTTAGTCCAAATTTTCTGAAGAGACTCAATTTATTTGTATGATGAACAGATTGAATATAGGCTTTTATTCACATACTTCTACTACTTTTAGTGTAAATTGTTTGTCAAATTTAAACCTTTCCAACATTCAAAAATATTTAAACCTAAATTTTTGATTTATCTATTTGAATTTTAAATACAATTTCTATTTAGATCAATCAGTTTTATACTACTAAACTTTAATGCAAGGCTTATTTGTCCGCACCCAAAAACATATAGTTTATTGATTAACTATCACTGTAAAAAAATATTCAAGATTTGTTATCACAACATATTTTCTTTTGTCAAATCAACTTTATAATAATTTATTTAGTTGAGATAACTTATTATTTTTGAGTTTCTGATGATTAAATTAATCTCCTTCATTGTTTTAACTCACTTTTTCCAGTTCAATCAACTTAAAATTAAGGCAACCCAGGTTACTTACTTTTAAGTTAAACCAACAATATTTTTTTACAGTGTAGTAATCACAACATTTTTTCTTTTGTCAAATCAACTTAAATAATTTATTTAGTTCAGATAACATATAATTTTGAGTTTCTGATGATTAAATCATTCTCCTTCATTGTATTAACTCACTTTTTCCAGTTCAATGAACTTAAAATTAAGGCAACCAGGTTACTTAATTTAAGTTAAACCAAGACATTATTTTTTTAACAGTATTTGCATCTATTTGATTTTCCAATCAGCATAAACTTAGCCGTTTCATTCAAATATGCATCCCTTTAAGTTATTAGTTAAAACTGTAATGCAAATGGATGGAATGTTATATGCAATTCCAATTTAAAATTTTAAATTTAGGTCTAAATATTTTTTTGAGAGCATGTAAAAACATTCGTGTTATGATCCTTCCTTTCAAGACACCTCGTCCCTTTAGCAGAGCTGAACTGGAGCCGATAAGACCTCATATGTTTGTACAGCTGCTCTCTGAAAGGACAGCAAACTGAGCGGGTGTCAATGAGATTCGCTAATTAATTCTGCTAATTCAGTTGGTGATTTACACTTGTTTCCTAAAGTTGGGATGTGTGAATGTTCACGGCATCCAGTGGCGTGACGCGGGGGAATGCTCATGGCGTGCTTCGAGGGTCAGTGTGGCTCTACCTGGATTTGAACTTTCTCTTCTTGATCTGGGAGGACATCTCCATGCTGTGAGACATCTGGTCCATCTGCTCTTCCTGGCAACGCTGTGTTACTATTTTGGTTGCCATGGCGAAGCTCTCAGCAGCACCTGCATCAGAGCAGAACGACACAGCTGTCAAAAGGACACGAGCACTTAGAGAAGAGAATCACACCAGTCCGTTGCACACCGACAGATAGCGATCAGTCATATCCACAACATCAGACACGGCCCAGTGACGGGACACGGGAAGTCACGGCCCATTTACACCCCACCCCAGAAAAACAGAAACACTAAAATCATACTTCTGCAGAACACCGGACTTATGCAAAACATTACAGTCTCGCTGTTCAATCTACATGTGGGCCTGCCAACACAATAAAAGAGTGAATCTCATGTCCAGCTTTTTATTTAAAATATTTTGCATAGAAGTGAACCTGTTTTTAGGCCATTCACAGTTATTAATGTTTACAACTAAAAAAAAATCATTACTTGAAATAAAATAAACAATTACCAAGTCAACATTTCTCATGTTTAGTTGAATCTGAAGCACTAAAATAACTTAAACTAAATAAACAATTTTTTTTTATAAATTTAAATCACAATCTAAATCACACGATTAATCACAACTAAAATAGTTTTTGTGTACATAATACGTGTATTAGCCTAATTATTTTGTATAGCCTATATAAATACACACACATGCATATATATTTAAGAAATATGTGCATGTATATATTGTATGTATATTGCTGTTCACACTTGGGGACTATTTTTTCCAGCGGAAGGTAGGCTTTTAGTGATTTTACTTCAAGAATTCTTTATTTCAACTTTCTTGAAGTAAAATCACTAAAAGCCTACCTTCCGCTGGAAAAATAGTCCCCGAGTGTGAACAGCAACAACGTTCCAGTGTGTAAAATGCATGAAAGCTCAAATAAAAACAACACAGAACCGCAGTGTTGCGCAGCAATCAATAGAACCGTTGGGTGAAGCTGGTTGTAGCCGTGTTTTATCATGAATAAAGCACAGCTCTTGACCAATCAGAATCAAGGATTCGAACTAACCGTTTTAGAAATATTTATACTATACATAAATATTTATATTTTATATATAAATTATACATATATAACACATTTTATTGAATATATATACATGCATTTGTGTGTATTTATAAAACAAAATAATTGTACGCAGTACACACATGTATTATGTACACAAACTTTTATTTTGGATGCGATTAATCGCCATTAATCGCAACATAATCTACAATAGGGTTAAAAGCTTGTATGTTAAAGTTCAGTAATTTCACTTAAATGGCAATGAAGATTACCTATTAATTGTCATTTAAGTGAAATTACTGAACTTGATAAAATTGTCATTTTAGAAGAAAATTTCAAATGGCATTTAGAGGCTTTTGCATCTGAACTCTTCATATATAAATTAATTTATGTTATTAATGTATTAAAAAAATGTCTAAATTGTTTTATATGTAATAATACATATGTATAATCATTATTCATTAATAAAAACAAAGGTAACACTTTATTTCAATGGTCCACAATATATAATCTATAAGTAACTTTGAAACGACAAAATTTAAGGTTGTCTCAACTTATTATTATTTTGTAACTAAATCCACAGAATATTTAACTTAATTCAATGTTCTAAATTTCAGACTTCAAAGTGTTGCTTCAATTATAATTTTTGAGTAGGCCTAAACTTGACTCCAAATGAAAAAAGTATGTTTGCTTTTTATAGTTCATTCAACTAAAATATATGAATCAGGATTTATTATTTAACTAAAATATTGCTGTACTAAATTTTAGGTTAACAAAATTGTGGTGTGCAGGTATAAATCACATAAAACCACAAATGAAACACATATTAGCCTTTATTTCACAACAATCTGCACAAAAGTGCTCAGTTGACAAACATTAAATTCAATACTGCCAATTCCATTTCAAACATTTATGTTATAAGCTTTTGTTTTTGTGCTCACACCCAAAGTGTGTGAATAAAGCCGTCATCTCAGTACTAAATTGACTTATTTCAGCTGCTCACTGCACTTAAATAGTCAAATGCACACAAAATAAAGACAAATTGCCAGTCTTAGCAAGTATTATGTAAACACAGCCTGTTATGTTTAAAGTGAACGTAAACTGTTGAGAAAGAAAACGCATGTTTAACAGAATAATGGATCCTTGAGTCAGGTCTTAAAGGGATTGTTCACTTTGAAATTCATTTTTGTTATGTTTTATCTTACCTCAAGGGCATCCAAGATGTAGGAGTCTTTGTTTCCACAGTATTTTCAATTTTGATATTTTTAGGTGTGACAAAGTCCTAAGTTACCCGTGATGGCAGTGTAGGCCCATGTGTTTGTTTGGTTTAAATTATTTCTATAAATGTTTGTTTTTCATTGTTTGGTAACTTTTTTCTAGTCTGAGGTGCACATTGGACTGATAACAAAAAACACCAAGAGATTTATTTCTTTATTTTCTTTATTTTGGTATTTACATCAATCATTAGTTTTATCCTCATTTGCAAAACTAACCTTCTGGCTTCATGTCTGCAGCATGGTTTCCGGGGTGGGTGTTTTAGAGGACGGGCGGCCTTCCTGTTCCTCCATTTTATACCATCCCTAAGAATTCTGGGTAGTGTAGGCATAGTGCATTTCTCAATGGGAACAGGGGTTATTGTTTCATGTTTTATTGTGGTTATGTTCATTGTATGTAGAAATGTATTTGTTTATTGTTTGTATTATTTTTTCTTGTATAATTAGGGTTGATGTATTTGGAATATTATTTTCATTTTCAGTGTATTATGTATGTGAACATTATTTAAATTCCCTATTACTGTCAAATGGTTGACCCTTTCAGTTTAAAGGACTGTAGGGCATAATTTCTGCGATCACGGAATAAAAAGCACACTCTTTTTACAACTAAAATAACAGTAAAGGGTAAAAAAAAAATATTTCCCAAAAATTAAAACAGAAAAAAACGGAATTTGGGAAAAATAAAATGGAATTTGGGAAAAAATAAAACGGATTTTATAGGGCCCTACAGGAATGTATGTTTGTCTGTGAAAGCAGTTCTGGTGAGGAGGTTTCACCTTGAGTGTTGTTTATGTTATTTATTATTAGGGTTCAAGTGCGGAAGTGCTGAAACCCTATTGTTATTGTAAGGATTTTTTTTATTAAGTGCTGGAGCTTTGAAACTTTGCCAGATGGTAGTACAAAAAATCGAGGAGAGGTTGAGAAAGTATGACCCCATTTGGCCCATAGGTGGCGCTATGATAATAAATTGTGCGAAACTTGCTCATAACTCCTAGACCGTAAAGTCGTACAATCTCAAGTGCAAAATATGCAAATGTGTCCGCCATTTTGAATTTGTTTGAAAAACTACTTTTGTGAACTAGTCCCTGTTTTTTTGCCCCAATTCGGAACCAGACCAGTGCAGAAATGTTCTCTGGAGTCTGAATATCAATAATTATCAGAAAAAAGTGTGAAATTTGGATTCAGGTTCGCTAGGGGGCGCAAAATAAAAGTTGTAGGAGGAGCCTATTTTTCTAAAATGGCCATATCTCGTCAACGGAATGAGATATCTTAACCAAATTTGGAACATCGATGTATGAGCTAAATCTTTGGTCAGGTGCAAAAAATCATGGTGATTGGCCACATGGTGGCGCTATAACATGAAAATAACATAAAAAGGGCTCTGACCAGCTGACTGTTAGTCCGATTGACTTGAAAATTGGTATGTAGTGTCTTGGTCCAAGGCCCCATATATGTGTATGAGGACATTGGCGTATCTCAAAAAACATGGCCGCCATCGGCTTCACGGTGCTTGCGCAGAACGGAAGCCCCTGTGCCTTCAGATCACTGAATACAATGTGTACTTTCATTTACGAGTAATTTAATCATGTTTATTTGGACTTCTCTGTGCATGCTCTTTGAGGTGGTGACCATAGACCTCCATTATATGACTGACAGACACGAACGGTTTGACCTAAAAATATCAAAATTTAAACTACTGCAGAAACACCTACATCTTGGATGCCCTTGAAGTAAGCTAGAACATACCAAAAATTAATTTCAAAGTGAACTACCCCTTTAAAGTGACAGCAGCCTAATATATGAGATAATATAAAAAAATCTATAAAGTCAAACCAAAAATGAATGTGATGTAACAATCTTTGAAATGCAACAGAATTTCCAGGGTGAAATTGTGACCCGTTTTCACCCAATCACCACATCAGCTGAGAGCTGAAAGGAGAAGAGGGACATCCATTGTGCCAGAATCCTGGTAAAAGTCCCTTTGTGAGCTATTGTGAGGATAATAATTCATTAGTTGTGAGGCTGAATGCAGCCCACGAGAGTCCCGCAGTCATAAATCAGTCCCGATGGACACACGCGCCCCTCCGCCAAACCTAACAGAATCAGGTCGCGTTTGAAGGATGGCTTCATTTACCCGAAAGTTGCAACAACCACCTGCGTTACCATCATAGACGGGAGAAATGCGTTTCCCTCAGGTTTAACCAGATTAAATCTGAGGCAAAGGCTGACAGTGAACGTACAGTGTCCCAGACGTTTCCTCTCAAACTAGATCCTATAGTGCCCGTGTCAGGACTTTGTTTGAAGACCGAGTACAAAAGGTCACTTTGCAGCATATTAAAACTGATCTGTCATCAGCCGAACAGCAACCCGTCGCCCCTCCAGAGGGACAGCACATGTAGGCCAATGGAAAAACGACTTCGGGAAGGAAACTCTCTGGAGGCGATGGATGAACGGGTTTATGAGAAATAGGATTTTTCATCTTTGCTTTCCAGGCGCTCGGTTCACAAACGGGAATGCAAAGAAGCTCCACTAAATGGTAGTTAGATTTCTACAATTTATGAACAAAATGTGATTGGTGCAAATAGTTTGTTAGAATAATTGCTGAACGTTATTTCATGTTTATTTATTTTTTGCATCACAGTAACACAACTTTTTGGGAGTAAAATGAGTTTAAAGGAGTAGTTCACTTTAAAAAAAAAACTTTTTCTGATAATTTACTCATCCCATGTCTTTCTTTCTTTCAGTTGAAAAGAAATTAAGGTTTTTGATGAAAACATTCCAGGATTTTTCTCCATATAATGGACTTCAATGGGGTCCAAACGGTTCAAGGTCCAAATGAGAGTTTCAGTGCAGCTTCAAAGGGCTTTAAACGATTCCAGACGATGAATAAGGGTCTTATCAAGCAAAACGATCAGTCATTTAATAAATAAATAAAAAATGTACGTTTCATAAGCTCAAATGCTCGCCTTGCTCTGTTCTGTGATGCACGTTCGTGACTCTCCTGTTCGAACTCGTTCATCAAAATGAACAAATCTTTTTCGAGTCATGACTCAAAGGGTCCTAAATAAGACTAGAAATTCATCGTCTGGGAATCGTTTAAAGCCCTTTGAAGCTGCACTGAAACTCTCATTTGGACCTTGAACCGTTTGGACCCCATTGAAGTTCATTATATGGAGCAAATCCTGGAATGTTTTCATCAAAAACCTTAATTTCTTTTCGGCTGAAGAAAGAAAGACATGGACATCTTGGATGACATGAATGTGAGTAAATTATCAGCAAAAGTTTTTTTTTTAAAAGTGAACTACTCCGTTAACTTAGCTACATGAAAATAATGTCGCAATGCAAAATAAATAATGGCCTCTGTGCTATTAATATCTTATTTTAATTTTAGTTTTAGTATTTTTAAGTGTTTTTGTAGTTTTTATAACATTTCAGTTTTCTAGTTATTTTACTACTTCAACTTTAAGCATGAGCAATAGAAATACTGATGCTTGGATGATTCAGTGTGTTATTGGTTGGGTTGGGTATCGTTTGAATTTGAACGATTCTGATTCCGATTCCGATTCCTTGTTTCGATTCCGGTTCCTAACGATTCTCGATTCCGATTCTTTTACTCCTTTCTGAAGAAAATACTCCTTCTGTCACAAATACTCCTTTTGTCAAAAATGTTGCATTTTGCCGAGATTTTGTTATTTTTAGAAAAGTGAAGCCACACTTTGGACCGTAGAAGCTACTCATGTTCGACTCGCACGGTTATGCCAACACTTCCGGTAAGCGCTTCTTCGTTGGTGTTGTTCAGCGGTTTCTTCTTTCGTTCGACGGACTGTGAATATCGAAACTAGGAATCTAAATTTTAACTTTTGAACGATTCCGGGAAAAACAAAAAGTTAGTCCCGGTTCCAAATCGATACTCGATTCTCGATACCCAACCCTAGTTATTCGCATAAAATATGATTGAAAACCAAGACATTTAAGTAAAATGGCATATCAGCAAGACAGTGAACAGGGGGTTATCATTAAAATCAGCAGTTCTTAGTTTTGCTTCAGGATCCAGGTTTTACATTGGCCATCGATTGGTCACCCGACATGATATCATTGTATAAAAGAAAAGAAAAATGCCCTCAAATTCAAACATGAAGTGTTTCAGACTATATTATTGAAAGCAACGTATCTGCAGCAAACTAGTTCAGACCCTTAGTATTTGGCAGTGTTTTTCAGAGCAGACGTCAATAAGAGAGCCACCGATTTAAAAGCTAATAAGCATCTTCACACAAACACTGGAACAGAGTCTCTTGAAGAGCACAAGAAAATGGCAAACAGATTTTTCCCATTGTAAATCCACTCACGTTTCACAGGCCCTTCAGATGATCAGCAGGACGACGTGTCTCTGTCTCTCCTCCTCCTCGACCTTCACCTGTCTCACCCTCTTCCACCGGCGCTCTGTTAAACTCTCCTTATCGTTTCCTGCTGTCTCACCTTCTGTAATGCTCTCAGCTTCTCCTCTCAGTCTCACGGTCTCTGCGGGTGAGGATGACCTCCAGCAACACACACACACACACACACTCCTCCTCCTCAAGGTGGTAAATATAGACCTACAGCAAGACCACTGATCAATTCAAAGCATCCAGATAGACTTACAGTGAGATCAAGAGACAGAAGACCTGGAATGACACAATGGGACAATGCAATGTGGGATAGAGGAGCTGTGGGAAAAGAGATATGTGGAAACAATGCATCAAGATCTTAGTGATATAAAATGCTCAGGCCTCCAACATTAAACCCTGCAAAGAACAATCCAGAAGAGATTACTCACATTGTCTAAAATCGCATCATCACTTGATTTAGAAATGAGGTTACCACAAATCCATAGATCTCAATGATGTCTAAACTGTGCACAAGACTGCAATCAAAGATCTCAACATCCCGAGACCAAAGCCTGCAATTATACAATTGGCAAGTTTTGACTCATTTGTGGCTATTGTGGCATTTTTTATTATTCTAAGTGACTTCTAAGACAAAGTGGATCCTTGAAACATCTCCAAATAAATGAAAGAGCAACATTGCAAAACATGATGTGGAATGCATTAACCGTGTTAAAAATCACTATAAAGCACAGCATTGAGTGGATTATTGCTTAAATATGATTAGTTATTAAAAAACAATATGGTTACACAGTGCATGAACTTACATTATTTAAATTTAAATTATTTAAAGTTTATTAGTTAAAAGTTACTTATTTGAGTGTCATTTAAAGTTACTAGTTCGATACTTTATTTTGAGGTGTCATTGTTACAGTTACTATACATTTAAGAAGCCTACATTGAGTAGCATTATTTATAGAGCTGTCAAATGATTAATCACGATTAATCGCATCCAAATTAAACGTTTTTGTTTACATTATATATGTGGGTGCACTGTGTGTAATTATTTTATATATTTTATATATGTATAAATACACACACGCTTTGTATATATTTAAGAAATATTTTCATGTATATACTGTATGTAGATTTATATATAATTTATATTACATATACAAATATACATATTTTATATATAACTAATATTTTTTCTTAAGTATACATGCATGTAAGTGTATTTATATATATACAAAATAATTATACACAGTGCACCCCATACTTTAAACACAAAGTTTTATTTTGGATGCGATTAATCGCTATTAATCATTTGACAGCCCTAATTATTTAACAACATGCACTTACTATCTAATTAGGGTTAGGGTTTGGTTTAGGGTTGGTTGCATGTAATTATGCATAATTTACTGTCATTACTAGAGTAAATGCACGTAACATATAACATGGACTGTAAAATAAAACGTTACCAAAAGTGTAAGACGGTTAAGCAACATAAAATTGGTGTTTTAATATATGCGTCACCAGTTTTGTTATTTGAAGTATTTTAAGCTGTTTTAATTATTCTGATTTCTTTTGATTATTTTAATTTCTTCTATGTAAAGCACTTTGAATTACCATTGTGTATGAAATGTGCTATATAAATAAACTTGCCTTGCCTTACCTAAGTAATAAAAAGTTGGTAATAAATAATATTTATATTGAATGTTATTTCAGATTTATTTAAAAAGTGTTCGTTTTCGAAAGGTGTTTGAAAGGAATATAAATATTACTTTCAGACTAACCTGAAATACAATATGTTTAAGTTGAAATAAAATAAAATAAAAACAAAACTACTAAAAACTGACAAAAACATAAAAGACAAATAAATAAAAACGAAATACAATATTTTTAAGTTGAAAATAAAAATAAAAACAAAACTACTAAAAACTGACAAAAACATAAATGACAAATAAATAAAAACGAAATACAATATTTTTTAAGTTGAAATAAAAAAAATAAAAACAAAACTACTAAAAACTGACAAAAAAACATAAATGACAAATAAATAAAAAACTAAGAATACAAAAAAGCTCATTCAAAATATAAATAAATAGGCTACTGTAATTGTATATAAATAATACAAAAAGCATATTTACAATAATTTAGCAAGCTCACCCTCCCATCACAAGCAATGTGTCATAAATGCTGCATTTAACAACGGCTATAAATGCAGTTCATGAAACTTTGACCTTATCGTTGTCATTTAACGAGTGTCACATGCATGACGACGACCAGATGCCGCCGTTCACAATCAGAGCTGGGGAAAGCTTCTTTTAAAAGTAATGCATTGCAATATTGCATTACTCCCGGTAACTTATTGTGTTACTTTATATAGAAAGTAATGCGTTACTTTTCCCCCATCTGTAACTCAGATCTTTTGTTGTAAATTTAAAAGTAATCCGATACTTTACACTTGAAAAAAGTAATCTGATTACGAGACTTTGTATGTGACTCAGGTAATGTTGAGGGAGGGAGAGCACCGCTCGGCTTTGTGTGCAAGGTTATTTATAAGCGTTTACTGCCACACCTGCCGCTCAAATACCACAGTAAACAATGCGGTAAGGAGGTGCCTGGCCACTTCTACAGTTTCATATGTGACATTGAGACTAAGAATAAACAGCATGAATAGAACAACAGCAGGCGAGCTTTGTCTGCTTCCATTGTGACAAATGCAAGCATTCCCACAGACCCGTACAGGCCAAAACACATGCGCTCAAATCTGTCCTTGTTGAGAGACGCATGATTCGGACGTCTGACTGCGTCTGATAATACGGCCTACCGCTGATTCACTGACATTTAAACAATTAGTTCACCAAAAAAAAAAATGAAAGCACTGACTTTATTTACTAATCCTTCTGTGGTTTCAAACATGCCATAACATGTCAAGGGCAAAAGAACAGAATTAAAGAGCAGAATTAAATTCGCCATGAAACAAAAGTCACACTTCTATTCAGAAGGAGTAAAGGTTATGTGTATTTAGCGTGCTGTACAATTACGAGGGAAGGGTTCAGATGACAACCAACAATCATCACAGCAATGATGAGTCACATGATCAATCAAAGCTCATCACAAGCAGCATTTCCACACGAAAGCTTAATCTTTTATAAAAACTGTCATTAAGTAACACAAATGAAAAAATAAACAAAAAAACATGAATTTAACAAATTAAATGTAACATGAAACCCCAATGTACACAACTGATTAGAAAAAAAAACTGTTATTTCAACAAAAATACATAAAATGTGAAGTGTCACACAGGGAATTGTGGGAATGTCAATTTACCGTTTTTCACTGCAATTATACAATGAGTTGTTCTTTTTCACTTTCAAAAACTGTAAATTTTACGTATTTTACAGTAAAATTACATTAAATGAAGCATGACATCACAGTTATTTGCATACACTGTAAAAATAACCTTGATTTTAACGGTAAAATACTGTAAAAATGCCTCAGTGCAAAACTGTTAATTGGTAAACAGAAAGTTTCCGTACTATATAGGCTAAATAACTGTTATATAATTTTACAGTAAAATACCGTTAAATTTACAGTTTTGGAAAGTGAAAAAGAACAAATCATAGTATAATTTACAGCGAAAAACCGTAAATTGACATTCCCACAATTCCCTGCGTCACACTTCACATTTTATGTTTTTTTTTGTTTTTGTTGAAATAACTATGGTTCCTCATAGTTTTATTGTTTTATTTCTTAATCAGTTATGTACATTAGGGTTTTATGTTACATTTAATGTTGTTAAATTAATGTTTATTGCATTTTTTTATTTCATGTGTGTTACCATGATGGTGCTGAATGAAATTGTGCAACTTCTTTAAATAAGTATTACGTTATACAAGTATTCACTTGTGATGAGCTGTGATTGCTCTTGTAACTCGTTGGTTGTCAGTGTATTTCAATGGTCTAAAACAGATATCAATACATCAATAAATTGGTAAATCCGCATTTAATCAGAAAATAAAATCACTGTATATTACTGTACATTTTAAGTTAAGTCTGTAAAACCATTAATTTTTAACGGTAAAGTTCTGGCAACCACAGATGCCGTTTTTTATCGTAAAATGTACTGTTTATTTTTAACAGTGTAGTACGGAAAATTTCCATTAACAAATTAACAGTTTTGCACTGGAGCATTTTTACCGTTTTTTTTTTCACTATTATTTCTACAATGTTAGACTCAGCAGTCTCCGCTCAGTCCACTGACAGTTTAGCATCCCTCCACGACCCCTTCTCCACAATTAGTCCTATCTACTTACATTACTCTGGGTTCGGGCTGAACTGCGAGCTCGGAGTTAAATACCAAATACCCCTCTAATTAAGTAAGTGTGACCTTGTGAAACTGTTGTGTGTTGGAAAGTTGGCCTACAAAATTTCTCCTGTGTTCTACAGTGGAAAAACAGCAAGGTCTAGATCAACATGAGGTTGAGGAAATAATGACATTTTCATTTTTGCACGCAGCAGTCCCCCCCCCCTTTTAAATAGCAACTCATAAAGATCACATTAATATGCAAAAATAGAGGGATGCAGTGTGTGTGTGCATCCAATTAACTCAAAAGTTGCATCTATCAAGCTGTTTGGCGATATAGCGAAAGAGTGCACGGGAAAGAGAGAAAGCAAATCTGCCCACATGCTAATTAAATGTGTTTCACAGTGCAGGAGGAGACGGCATCTGTTACTCCTCGCTTATTCATGAGACGCAGACATTTTTCACAGTCAGTACACTGGACAAAGAACATCACTCTTATAGCTGGGAAATAATCAGTGTCATGGTCATTCTTACAGATTAGATGAATAAAACATTCAAGTTTTCAACATACTAACGATTACGCTATTTATGCAGTTCTTTTGTCATATGGTAACCATAGTGAAATCATGCTTCACAGACACACACGCAAACACTATACACTCGGATTATATAGGAACACCATACTAATACTGTATTTGAGCCCATTTGGCACTAAGGGGCCTAAAGTGTGCCAAGAAAACACACATTACATGTGGTCACACAATGCAGATGTTGTTAACATTATTAATTTGAGAACAAAAGTATCATTTGCAAGGTTTTGCGTGATATGATAACTTAGAAGGGATTGTTAGATTTAATCAGAAATTAGTTTTAAACGATTTATCCGTGCACATTATCATTTTTTTAATTCATGTTCCTCGTAATCTTGAATAAAAAATTACCTCACCTTCTTCTTGCAGCTCATCTCTTCTCTTCTCTGATGACATGTTTACTGGCAACCTGTCAATCACATGAGATCAACCATAGCAAACCATGACAACCATCCAATCAATTCTCCCCATGAACAAAAAATCAAGTGCATTTGACTCTTGTTCGAGGAGTTATGTTTTTAAAAGAAGTCTCTTTGCTCACCAAGGCTGCAACTTTTGGATAAAAAACACAAAAAACGCAGTAATTTTGTGAAATATTATAACAATTAAAAATGACTTTTTTATGTTAATATATATTCAAATGTAATTTATTCCTCTGAAAAAAGCTGAATTTTCAGCATCATTACTCCAGTCTTCAGTGTCACATGATCCTTCACAAATCACTCTAATATGATGATTTTATGCTCCAAAAACATGTATGATTATTATCCATGTTGAAAACTGTTTTTTTACATTTTTATTTCAGGATTCTTTGATGAATAGAAAGTTTAAAAGAACAGCTTTTATCTGCAATGGAAAGCTTTTGTTACATTAAACACTACCCTTTAAAAAGTTTGGGGTCAGTGAGAATTTGTATTTTATTTTTTGGGGAAAATAAATAAGAAATCAATACTTCTATTCATCAAGGATGAGTTACATTGATCAAAAGTTACAGTAAAGACATTTATAATGTTAGAAAAGATTCTAATTAAATAAATGCTGTTCTTTGAACTTTCTATTCATCAAAGAATCCTGAAATAAAAATGTAAAAAACTGTTTTCAACATGGATAATAATCATACATGTTTTTGGAGCATAAAATCATCATATTAGAGTGATTTGTGAAGGATCATGTGACACTGAAGACTGGAGTAATGATGCTGAAAATTCAGCTTTTTTTCAGAGGAATAAATTACATTTTAATATATATTAACATAAAAAAGTCATTTTAAATTGTCATAATATTTCACAATATTACTGTGTTTTTTGTGTATTTTTTATCAAAAAATTGTAGCCTTGGTCAAGCAGAAGAACTTCTTTTAAAAACATAAAAAATCTTACCGATCTTAAACTTTTGACCGGTAGTGTACGTCACAATATGGAAGAAAATTGATTGCAACTTCCATTTCATGCCAACTTTAAAAGTTACAAACCTACACCAACCTAAGAAATTAACATCCAAAACTTCATTAACAGGGCTATTAAGAAAAACAATCATGATGAACTCATGACCATGGGAAGATACACTTGTTCTATGATTTAATTATTGCTCATTAAACACACATTAAGTTAATTACCTGTCTCAGGCAAGCACAGAATGAGTCAGAATGCAAAATACAAACCCCTTCTCAATTAATGAACTGTAACCAGATTAGGCACATTAACTAATTAACAAGCACTAACTTCATGAAAATCCCAAAATATATCTAATGAGAGCATTTCGGTTGGAATAAAAAAGAATATCTATTGAAGCAAATTATTTTCAGCACTGGGACATATCTGAATGAATTACACCTCATTATAAGAGACACTGAAGATAATTAACTGATGAGAGATCTTTAACATCATTTAAGAAAATCTAGAACTGTACTATGACATGTGTAGATCTTGTTTACAAATAAAACGAATAGTTGAATCTCATTGAAACCCATTAAAAAACATGTATAGTTCTAATATAGAACGTTTCTCGGGAAATCAAAACTCAACGTTCTCCAGAACCTACATTTGTTTGCTGGGACATACCATGTGGTATATTAGCTGTCAAGTTTGCTACCAAGCAAATAATGCAAATTAATTCCTAAATGAGATTGCATCATGAACATATTTTACATCACACAGTTATGATTTTGAGGATCAAGAGTTTATCACACTGAGCATCTACAATGGCCACACTGTAAAAAAATTACTGTAATTATGCAGCAGTTTGCCAGTAACTTACTGTAGATTTAAATTAATGTATATTTACTGGCAACAGTTTGTTCAAAGTTAAATGAACAAGTCTTTGTCTTTACATAATAAAAACTATAAAATAATCAAATGCAAAGCATTCTGGGAACCAGAAATCTTCATCAATCTTTTTCAGTTTTTTTTCCTTCAGATTTTGGTTCCCAGAATGCTTTGCATGATGCTGTTATTTTAGTTTTATTCTGTAAAGATAAAGACTTGTTAATGTTTAATGTTCATTTAACTTTGAACAATATGTTGCCAGTAAATAACATCAATTTAAATCTACAGTAAGTTACTGGCAACTAGCTGCCAGGTTTACTGTAATTTACTGTAATTTCTACAGATTTTTTTACCATTAACACAAATTTCAGTTCTCTGTTTGCGATCAGATCCTTTTAAGCCGCTGAACTTCAGGGAAATGTTTCAGTCCAATGATCCAGTAAGCAAATTGATTCAAAACAATCAGTCCGAAACTGTGCTAATGTACAGAAAACATCCCTGTATGGCCAGATTATACACTCAAAAAAATGCTGGGTTGTTTTAACCCAATTTTGGGTCAAATATGGACAAACCCAGCCATTGGGTTACATTTTTAAATTACATTTTGAACCCAATGTTTGTCCATATTTGAGCCAAAAATGGGTTAAAACAATGCAGCATTTTTTTAGAGTGTAAGCAAACTACATTGGCTGTGTCTCACTAGTCAAATTTTGATGGATGAGGATTGCAATGAAGTTTAGAGATGATTGCTGTGACGTACAGAAATTGTGCAGTAAGCAGGAGAACCTGATTTCACAAAATACAACTTGTTCCTGGATCAACATTCTAATAAACCAATCAGGTTTGAGGGACACGTTTACAGTTTCTGTCAAGTTTAGGTTTACAATCAGGTTTGGAAACTTCACCAGCGTTTCCCTCTTACTTACGGGTAGGGTAGGGATACGACTAAATATTTGGATAGGAATGTTGTATCTGGATCAACAAAATACAGTGACCCAGGTACAACTCGGAAAAATCAGGACGTACCAGTAAGTCTTGATGCACAAACAAACTGTGTGTGTGCTCTTGATGCATTGATGGCCAGTGTTTATAAAGCATTACATGTAACTCCAGTTAAGTAATCAGATTACTTTTGTCAAGTAACGTTAAGTAACGCATCACTTTTAAATTTACAACAAAATATCGGTTACTTTTTCAAATAAGCACTGAAGTTACTTTGTTTTCCCAGCTGTCCTGTCCTCATGTTGAGGGAAATCGTGAGTACAGAAGCGTCGATGTGTGAACATATTGTAGTTCCAGACTAAATGTGAATGTCGTGCTATTCACACACAAAAAAAGATTCAGCATTCGTCAAAACTAATAAAATCAGTAAAATGCTAAATCAAAATACTATGCAAACATTCAATAATTAAATATGTTAAATAAAACAATTTTAATGCATTTAATCTTATTTTATTGACCAATTTGCTGCTGACCTTCAATGATTCTGTTAAACCATAAACAAAAATGAAAAATGAAAAATTTTAAAGTTATTTAAATTAAAAAACAGTAAAGTTATTAAAAAACAGTAAATAACTAATCCTAAATCAAACACTAACTCTATATCATATGAAGAGTTCAGATGCAAAAGCCTCTAAATGCATCTGAACTCTTCATATAGTTAATAATATTACTCTGTACTTATTTGAGTAAAATGTAACTACATCACCTCAAAATGGTGTAATATTTTTTTTAATGGGTGCTTTGGTACACTAAAAAATGCTGGGTTGTTTTAACACAATTTTGGGTCAAATATGGGACAAACCCAGCCACTGGGTTACATTTTCAAATTGCATTTTAAACCCAATGTTTGAGTTTGTGCATATTTGACCCAAAAATATGTGTTAAAACAACCCAGCATTTTTTTTAGAGTGCACATTTATGAACTATATGGTTTCTACTATATCATTTTTTGTCCTTTTGACACCAACATTTACCTTGAAAAACACTTTCAGAAAACACAGATTTGTGAGAATCACTCTTCAATCAGATGGTTTACTTTGCTGGATATGGAGATAGCAAATGATGATAAAATGAACATGAGCTTGGCACATTTAGACAATCATCAACTCATGTATTATCACTGTGAACGGTTTATGACCATGGAAAGACTCTAACCTTTGCTATGTTTGCTCTCTCTACAGTCTTTAAATGTTTAAACCCGGAAAACAGGTGATGAGTTTCGTGCAAAAGCAGTCGACGTGCTCAATTTACAATACTTACAGTTGAACGTCAATATACTGTATCACTGACAATGACTCAACAAAAGGTTAAAGTGACAAGATAGATATTTATACAACTTTACTGAACCAATGAAATCAATACACTAGTCAAATGTCTGACATATGGACAGTATTATTGATAATATAACAGTGACAAACATCTGCAAAACCTGCTGTAGGATTAGCTGATATTGCGGAAGATTTAGACATAAAGTCAAACAATTTTCTTCTCCAAAACAAACCCAAATGTACTGAATTACTCCAGAAACAATATTTGTTTCCTCCATAACAAAGAGCTTTTGTCTCTGAACACACATCAGCACTTCCTCATAACTGCATGTGAACTCCCCATGAAGCCTTTCACACAAACTCCAAGGAACATGAAACATTTGTCCGGTATGCAAATATATAATTCACGGCTGGATTATAGCATTATGTTTAAGAGGTGCTTTTACAGAAACGCCTCAGCAGGTCTGTAATTGTTTGTATTGAGCAGCACATTAAAAGTAAAGTCAAAGCTGAAATGCATGACACAAGAGCTTTAAAGCAAATATTTAGTAAATATTCAGTTGCATCCAATGAACATTTTCGCAATACGATGCACGTTCATATGATGTAAAACATATGTAAACACATTCCGACAAGGTATTTTTTTCAAGGTAAGTTATTTACATGCTTCATTTTTTCCTAAATAGTTTCATGATTTGTAATCACAACATATTTTCTTTTGTCAAATCAACTTAAATTATTGATGTGGTTCAGATGACATAATATTTTGAGTTTCTAATGATTAAATCAATCTCCTTCATTGTATTCACAATTTTTTTTCAATGACCTTAATTTTAAGACAGCCTGCTTTCTTCATTTTTAAGTTAAACCAACAATATTTTTTTCAGTGTGTTAATCGGATAATTTTAGGTCAACACCATTTTATTTTTCATTTTATTCAGATTTTTCAGTCTGATTGAGCCATCAACCCGATTGTAAACAGACATCTAAACGTAGCTATTGAAAATCCGGTTTACCTCTTGAACAGAATTTAATGCTGACTTTCAGCGATTATTCAGTTCAGGGCAACAAATACTCTTTAAACAGTCACCATCTATTTTAGGTTTGACTCATGCATTATGCATTATGAATCATGCATTATTAATTAATTTAATAAGTTAAAACGTGGACATGTGGAAAAATGAAACGGGATAACACTTGTGAATACGGCAATGCTACAGTAACACTTTATTTTGATGGTCCCTTTTGACTATAAGTAAGTTTACAACAACATGTCAACTAACTCTCATTAGAGTATAAGTAGACTGTCTGCTTAAAGGAGAAGTTTGCTTTAAAAAAAAACTTTTGCTGATAATTTACTCACCCCATGTCATCCAAGATATCCACGTCTTTCTTTCTTCAGTCGAAAAGAAATTAAGGTTTTTGATGAAAACATTCCAGGATTTTTCTCCATATAATGGACTTCAGTGGGGTCCAAACGGGCAAATGAGAGTTTCAGTGCAAACTAAAAACTGTTCAAAGGGCTTTAAACGATTCCAGCTGGTGTGCGAACCTTTGGATCAAGCGAACGATCGCTCATTTAAAAATAATAAACAAAAGTTTAAGTTTTATACGTTCGTGACTTTCCTGTCTAGTCTTTTTCCAGTCAATTCGTTCATTTTGTTCGTTGAATGAACCAAATGACTCAATAAAGAAGTTCGAACAGGAGTAGTCACGGTCTTATCAAGCGAAACGATCACTCATTTAAAAAATAAATAACAAAGTTTAAGTTTATACCTTCGTGACTCTCCTGTTTTGAATCTTTTTTCGAGTCAATTTGTTCATTTTGTTCGTTGAATGAACCAAATGACTCAGATAAAAGAGTTTGAACAGGAGAGTCACGGTCTTATCAAGCGAAACGATCGCTCATTTAAAAAATAAATAACAAAGTTTAAGTTTTATGCGTTCTGTGACTCTCCTGTTTGAATCTTTTTCCAAGTCAATTTGTTCATTTTGTTCGTTGAATGAACCAAATGACTCAATAAAAGAGTTCTGAACAGGAGAGTCACGGTCTTATCAAGTGAAACGAGCGCTCATTTAAAAAATAAATAACAAAGTTTAAGTTTTATACGTTCGTGACTCTTCTGTTTGAATCTTTTTTCGAGTCAATTTGTTAATTTTATTCGTTGAATGAACCAAATGACTCAATAAAAGAGTTCGAACAGGAGAGTCACTGTTCTCAGGGAGAGTTAGAAGAGATGTAGGTGCAACGTTACTTATAGTCAAAGGGACTATCCAAATAACGTGAAACCAAATAAGCTTAGTTTCAGTCAAAGTGCACAACCAGTGACAAATCATTGTCATTGCTTTGACAATCATTGCTTTTGCAACAAGAAGATGTTCTGTCACCTGTAGATGACCATCAGACATCTCTTACTCTGGAACTGGAAATTCGCTGGTTAATTGCAAGACAAAGACAATCCGGTCCATCTGTCCAAAATAACCACGCCAACTCTAGGTTCCTCTCCATCTCTGAAGTCCTCCTTCTCGGGTTCAGTTACGTCTGTCCTCAGTAATATAAGTCCTCTGGTCTCTGTTTTCCCTCCAGAATGAATCCCCGGCAGCCAATTCTGCCTGTAGTTTGACGTCACCACGTCAGGAACATGTACAGGCAGATAGTCTGAGTCACATAGTAAAGGCGCTTGTTCTCCAGTTAAACCTTCTGATTCCTGATCCACATCTGGAGAACTTAGATCAGCGTCAAACTGAAATAAGCAGCCATGAAACTGTAGTGCACCATTTTCAGTGGGCCTAACTGGCACCACCAGTGTCTCGCAGCTGAGTTCAGTGTCTGAAATGCTCAAAACGGGCTCCGCACCAATCGAATCCGAGCTGGTCGCATCTGCTCTGCCATCGGATGATGGTTCGTTGAACCTCTGGACGGGCAAACAGAGGCTGTAATGCACTGAAGACTCTCTGCTGTCAGGGACCGGGACGTCCCGTTGACATCTGTAGGGCTCCTGGGATGCATATGCAGTCACATTAACCCCGATCTCGGACTTCTGCTGGGCAAAAATAGGCTGTGGATCATAGATCCCGACAAATCCATGACCACACTTCCAATTTAGAGTATGTCGTCCCGGGATTTGAACAAAATGGACGACTGGTGTTCTTTGGCAGCATCTGCTTTACAGAGAGAAAGAGAAAAAGCATCATTATTTTATTTCATTGAAATGGATCTGTTCTAAACTGAAATATTTTTTTTATTATCTTAGAAAAGACCTTAAGTAATATTGACAAACTATATACTATTCTGTCAAAAGTTTAGGGTCGGTAAGATTTTTTATGTTTTTAAAAGAAGCTCTTCTGCTCACTCAAGGCTGCAATTTTTGGATAAAAAAATACACAAAAAACACAGTAATATTGTGAAATATTATGACAATTTAAAATTATTTTTTTTTATGTTAATATATATTAAAATGTAATTTATTCCTCTGTTCTTTTGAACTTTCTATTCATCAAAGAATCCTGAAATAAAAATGTAAAAA
Source organism: Hybognathus amarus (assembly GCA_030378365.1). Taxonomy (NCBI): domain Eukaryota; kingdom Metazoa; phylum Chordata; class Actinopteri; order Cypriniformes; family Leuciscidae; genus Hybognathus; species Hybognathus amarus. The sequence continues at coordinate 60,775 of JAQIUQ010006282.1, forward strand.
ACTGTTTTCAACATGGATAATAATCATACATGTTTTTGGAGCATAAAATCATCATATTAGAGTGATTTGTGAAGGATCATGTGACACTGAAGACTGGAGTAATGATGCTGAAAATTCAGCTTTTTTTCAGAGGAATAAATTACATTTTAATATATATTAACATAAAAAAATATTTTAAATTGTCATAATATTTCACAATATTACTGTGTTTTTGTGTATTTTTTTATCAAAAAATTGCAGCCTTGGTGAGCAGAAGAGACTTCTTTTAAAAACATAAAAAATCTTACCGACCCTAAACTTTTGACCGGTAGTGTATATTATTTGAAAGCTTACAATCTCTAGTTTCCATATTTGGTGACTGATTTTCAAAATAAATTATTAATAATTTATCAATTTGCAACAAGAATATTTTCATACTCATAAAGCGTGTTCCAGATAGCAATGAACATGAAAAATCACTGAAAAAAAGGTAGAAACCTCAGTTTGTTTTCATGCCAAGAGTTCGAAAAGATTGCATCAATTCAAATATTTTAGAAAAAAGGTCTGAAAATGTTTTACATATTAAGAAAACATTATAAATTCACCATTTGTGATGTGGCAGGAAGCTATAACACACATGTGTGTTCTTTGTATGTGTTTCTTTAGAGGTTGAATTCATATCAAAATCTGCATTCAAAGGATGTCTACTTCATAAATTGAATGAAAATTGTGGAAATGATGGTTCAGATCACTCAAAACACATATGGAAATGGAGTGCGCCTTATATGGGCAGTGATGGAGTCTGTGCCCTGAGTGGAAGCGTTTGGTACTGCGCCCAAACAAAATCTCACTGAAAGCTCATTTTTTGAGATATCAACTTAAAATTTGAAACACAACTTTTTTTTCAGATTTTTGGCTTTGATATTTCTGCAGTTTTAGAGTAGTCCCTAGGTTCCGAAAATAGTAGTTCACAGTAAAGTATGGAATAACTACTTTTTTTTTACATTGTACATTTCTCAACTGAAGCTCCGCTAACTTTTTTCATTTTCAATTTCTTAATTTATTCCACTTTACTTCAACAAATATCTGGCAAATGCTCTTCTTTAAAACAAGGACCAATTTTACGTCTGATATTCAAAAGCATTCTTGAATTGAACCATTTAAGTTTCCGAAATGTGCATTTCCATGTCTATTCAAAAAAGGGGGGTGAATAGTTAAGAGGTTAAATAATCGAAACACTTAGTAAAGAAATATGCTTAAATATTTGATTGATCCTCCATGTCATATGACCATTGATCAACATCTACGAACTCTTGGTAAACATGCAAATGTGTTGTTCAATTATCGATGTATTTACTCCAAAGATATTTCCAGTGAATATTCTAGGTCAAAGTGTATTTGGCTGATTGAATCAGATTGATTCTAGACTTGAGGAAGTAAAACTCAAAGATGTTTTGTCAATGAAGCCAAATATTGACTTTACTAATCAACATGAGGTTACACAAAAGCCCAAGCTGAGCTGGTTTACTTAACATGCATGATTTATATTTTCATGTCACGAATGAATAAGACTTTCTAGATATCAAATACCTAAACAGGTTAATAACCCATGAAAGCACTTAAGTGCTCTAAGGAAATCTGTGGCTGCTGATCTGGCTCACCGTAATCGAACATGTATAAACTCATTTTGTGCTGCCGAGACAATGCGCAGATAAGACACAGTCCTTCAGGAGGCTGAAGAGAAACACGACGCTCTTGTTCAAACAGGACTATTCACTGCCAGTAAGATGGTAAGTTGACTCCAAGTATGTTCACCAGGAAATTCCCAATGCGAATATGACTCAATGGCTTACCAGCACTTTGGGTAAGGAACGCTTACTCTTTACAGACACCTGACAAAGCCGTAATGGGTAGAATGATTAACAGCAGTAGAACCAGCAGACCAGGCCACATCAATATATGAAACCTGGAATTAGGTGCTGAAAAACACAAAGATTGCAGATGCATATAAATAGAAATGTTTAGTCTGTACATTAGGGTTTAAATTTTGTGCATGCCGTAATTTTTTTGCATTATAAAACAAATTAATGATTTAGACATACATTAAAACAAATAAAAACAATATTTCAATTGCATGTGGAGTTTTAAGGGGATTTAAAGGGGTCCAATCATGCTGTGTGTTTGTATGTTTACATCATTTAACCTTCAAATGGTCTTCGTTTCCAGTTTACACTTCTGGGCTTCGGGGTCTATACTGACCCCAATTATTGATTGAGTAATTGTACAAAAAATTTACATTTTTAATCACACAAATAATAAATAAATGTTTTTGTTTACTTCTCATCTATTCATTTATGATGTGTTTTTGGAGATATAAAGTACTTTTGTATCCATATACCACACAATTCCTCATCTACACCATTAAGCTTTAGCATTAGCATATGAAATGTTATTTTTTATGATACATTGCTAGTACTAGGCCTTCATTTCTTTGTAAAAAATTCTCAGATTTATGCCAGATTTTTATTTTATTTTTCTAGATATATATATATATATATATATATATATATATATATATATATATATATATATATATATATATATATATATATATTTATTTATTTATTTATTTATGTATTTATTTATTTATTTATTTATTGTATTTTTTCAAAGACCCCAAAGAGCAGAAGTGTAAAAAATATTTTAACATACCTTCAGAACAACCGAATCAAGCCCAGTTTTTGTGTGTGTGTGTGTGTGTATAGATAGATAATGTATTAAAAGTCACAAACTCATTCCCCCGAGATGAAGGAACCTTTTTTTTTGGTTAACTAAATGTCGATATGGGTCGCATAGACCCCATGACCCGATTGAGGGCTAATGTATGTTCAAAATATCTAATTATATTTCTTATAATTTCCATTGTTGCGGCACCTGTTTTCACCTCCTGTCTGAATACTATAGTTTAGTTTTAGTTTCAGTGGCTGTGTCCGAAATCTCCCACTACTCACTATATAGTGGACTATATAGTGAGCTTGCCATTTTGAAAGTGCTGTCCGAATGTATAGTGATGATTATTATACCCTATGTGGTCCACTCAATGTATCCCAGAATGCATTTTGAAAAGTAGTGTACAACCGATGGTCACTAACCCGAGCCCTACCATCATGCATTGCGCTGATCTAAAAATGGCTGACGGGCGACAATGCAATTACTAATCAACGGTGCCGAGAGACGATCGTGTAATGTCTGAAAGTGGTGTTTTTATTATGCTGGTGAGCTCACTATATAGTGCTCTACTCCCTACCCCCTGACATAGTGGGGCATTGGTCTTTTGGCATTGGTCTTACCGCTAAGAGCTTGTGTCAGAAATGTAACGCCATAACCGGAAAGATCGTTCAGCTCCCGCCTGCGGCGTCTGAGGCACTTAAACATTACTGTCACCTACGCGATGGCGTTGCAGACAGTTTGAGCTACAGTCTGATAATGACAGTTAAGAGAGAAACAACCTGAATCATCTTCACAAGCACAACTTCTTTTTGCATACGCCCTGGCGGGGAGTCATTAAACTAGAATATTGTGACCTGGTTCGTCTCCACAAAAGAAAACTAGGTATGACTATGGATGCGCTTCAGGAACAGTGACAATGATATTGAGAATAACTTTATGCTTCGCAACTCTTCATGTTCAAAGAGCAACATTACACACCTAAAGAAAGCTGAACATGTTAAGAGAGCATCATCTGGACCCCTTTAAAGTAATGAAAGAAATACAATAAAAACACTAGTTTCTCTAATCCATCAAAGCACAACTGTTCAATTACCCGAGACATCCACACAAAAGGAGGCGCTTTCACTGCCATTGGACCTGGCCGGGGTGTGTGAGTGTATAAACCACATCACGACAGTACTGCACGTCTGGTTTCCACAAGCCGGATAAACACTGAGCCAAGACGTGTCCTCAAATACCTTCAAAAACAAGACACAATTAAAGCACATGTAGTTAAACGACAAGGGACAATAATGTAGACACACACACATTAAAACTATGCATAAACATTTTGCATTGGGAATACCTTTTAAAGTTTTTACTACAAGAGAGCAAGTAACAGTACTTGAACTGATAAATATGACTGAAGGAGAATCACCTTTCCATCCTCCTGACTTGGGATGTGTCAGATGAACCTGTGTACTCGACTTGTTCCTACCCAGGACATGACATTCCCAATAGAGCCAATTCCAAGGGATCATCGCGGGAAGCCGTCACATTCAGATGAGTTTTGTTCTACGTGACCTGACAGCTGTGGTGGGCTCCCAATATGGCTAAAATGTAGTGAAACAGAACAGTGAAGGTTGTATAGATTTTAAGAAGCTCATTCACTGCAAATTAAGAGTCAACTTTACTGGTGGGGTCAAATCAGAGTCCAGCCAGAGAGCTACTCGATCTAAACAGATGATCACAATATAATTCAAGTAAAAGTCTTAGCACGATCTTACTTTGCCGAATTGGCAGAATTCATCGTCACCCATGCACAGTACCATTTTGCTAACAGTGATTCTGAAATGGCCATATTTAATGCTGACAGAGGACAACACTTCACGTCACATCAGTCAGGTCACAAACATGAGCGGAGAGATGTTCTGGACGCACTTGCCATTTTGCGAGATCGTGGACTCCCAATAACTGCGACAGAAGAGACATCAGTCAAAATCACTGAAAATAAAGAAGTGCAGTGAACACAGACAATGCAATGTCCAGAATAAAGTCATGAGTCTTTGTTATTTTTTGGATGCCAAAATGTATTTCTCGATAGGCTCCAAAACACTGTGATGACCCACTGACAGCCACATGGAAGACTTCTGACTGATGTCTTTATTTCCTTTCTGGACAAGGACAGTATGGCCAATAGGATCTACGTTCACTTTCGCCAAGCATATGCCATCCAAGTATGTCCATGTCCTTCCTGCCTCAGTCGAAAGATAACTGAAGGTTTTGCATTAACATTCCAGGATTTTTCTCCACAATAATGGACTTCCATGGAGTGGATACGTCCAGACGCTCCAAAGAGATCGTTCCAGACAGAGTTTCAGATGCAGCTTCAATGCTCAAACTAACACTAGCAATACAATGGATAAGGACTCATCATGCAAACGAATGGGTTATTTCCAAAACTTATTCCACAAAATGTAACTTTCTCGAGCAACAAAATGGTAGTCGAAGCCTCCATCCGGCAGGCGCGCTTGAACATCTACGCATACGCAATTGCGCTCAAAGGTCACGGCGACGTAGCTGGAAGACAGAGTTAGTAAGTCGAACACATAGGTTGAACGTGCAAACTAACTCAAACGCCGTTTACAAAAGAACAAAGAATTAAAAGTAATAACGATGTCGGACAATTTTGATTCTGTACTTCCAGCTACGTCGCCGTGACCTTTCGAACGTAATTACGTATTCTGTGACGTTAGAACGCGCCTCCAGAATAGAGCTAGGCTACCATTTGTCCTTAGAAAAGTTAAATTTTTGGAATAAGTTTTGAAATAACCCATCGTTTCGCATGATAAGACCCTTATTCATCGTCTGGTGTCGTTTAAAGACATTTGAAGCTGGATCTGAAACTGTTATTAACGATCTTTTGGAGCTTGGACCGTCTGGTTCCCATGGAAGTCCATTATATGGAGAAAAATCCTGGAATGTTTTCATCAAAAACCTTAATTTCTTTTCGACTGAGGAAAGAAAGACATGGATATCTTGGATGACATGGGAGTGAGTAAATTATCAGCAAACGTTTTTTCAAAAGTGAACTAATCCTTTAAGTTTAGGTATGGGGTAGGGTTAGGGTTAGACCACTAGGAGGCGCCTTCTGCCCGAATTATTTTCACGTCTCATTTGGCGCTAAAGGGTGCCATGTGCATTGGATATTGTACGCTTTTGCAAAAGCATTGTATATGGCGCTTTGGGATGAGAGAACGGGCTGGATGTGCCGTACATACATTTACAATGGAGGGACAGAAAGCTTCTCGGACTGAATCTAAAATATCTTCAACGGGTCTTTCGGGCTTGGGACGGCATGAGGGTGAGTCATTAATGACATAATTGTCATTTCTGGGTGAACTAACCCTTTACTGTAAGTATGCATTTCCAATGTGTAAAATCTCTACTAAACTTTTTGAAGCGATGGGCGGATGACAGGAAGAATGTGAGGATAAGAGGTTGGACTGATGTGTGCCGGCGAGCAGTCGTGGGATTATCTGAAGCTTTTGTCTCTCATCCCGTCAGCCTCACTGACCCTTCCAGCATGCACTGCTGCTCCCTCCATTTCCATCAGATTTATTTTTCCCCATCAGATTCTCTGCCAAGCGTAACTGTGACTGGAGCAAAAGATTGGGTGCCGAGGCCAGAGAGGGCCTGCAACGTTTCACAGACGCGGCTTCTTCCTGCTCCGCTTCTAATTGCAGTTCACAGAGAGATTCACAGCCGGGTGAGTGACCAGCAGCGTGTCCTTCACCAAAGCAATGTCATGTACTCGACACTTTGTGCTGTTATTCACGGAAACAGAGCAGGACTGATGGGAAGGAATTATTAAACCCTTGGGCAACTACAAGCAAATTCTTAAGAGTCTATGATTGGATCATTATTGTGGGGATTATTGTTTTTCTTGCATGTTATATGTTTGGCAACAGTTCTTCTAACCTTAATTGATGGAGTGTGTAGCTGACTATGTAGGAAGATACATCATGACCATATTCCAGGATGACAATGTTAAGATTCATAAGGCTCAGATTGTGAAAGAATGGTTGTGAGGAGCATGAAGAATCATTTTCACACATGAATTCTTGAAATCATTGAAAGTCTTTGGGATGTGCTGGAGGAGACTTTACAGAGCGCTGGACTCTCATTGTCAATATAAGATCTCTAAGCAAAACTGATGCACCATATAACATCACAGCATTAATTACCATCAAGACCTTACAAGTGACATAATATATAATCATTAATTCATTCTAATACAACAACACATTCTTATCGTTCGTGCATACATATACACTACCGGTCAAAAGTTTAAGGTCGGTAAGATTTTTTATGTTTTTAAAAGAAGTCTCTTCTGCTCACCAAGGCTGCAATTTTTTAAATAAAAAATACACAAAAAACACAGCAATATTGTGAAATATTATGACAATTTAAAATGACTTTTTTATGTTAATATATATTAAAATGTAATTTATTCCTCTGAAAAAAAGCTGAATTTTCAGCTTCATTACTCCAGTCTTCAGTGTCACATGATCCTTCACAAATCACTCTAATATGATGATTTTATGCTCCAAAAACATGTATGATTATTATCCATGTTGAAAACAGTTTTTTACATTTTTATTTCAGGATTCTTTGATGAATAGAAAGTTCAAAAGAACAGCTTTTATCTGAAATGGAAAGCTTTTGTTACATTAAACACTACCCTTTAAAAAGTTTGGGTCAGTAAGAATTTGTATTTTATTTTTGGGGAAAATAAATAAGAAATCAATACTTCTATTCATCAAGGATGAGTTACATTGATGAAAAGTTACAGTAAAGACATTAATAATGTTAGAAAAGATTCTAATTAAATAAATGCTGTTTCTTTGAACTTTCTATTCATCAAAGAATCTTAGTGCTTTAACCAACAGAATAAACCACAAACATAAATTTCAAATGATCAATGTCATAATATAACCAACATCTTTAGATCACTTTTTTTCTTTTTGTTCATCTGGGGAGTTATAACATCAGAGATAGAACAGTCAAACAGAATATAAAGTTTATAATATAAGTGTCAAGAGCCCCAACTAAAGCAAACACTGATCTCCATAACGGTGGCTTAGAATTTCAGATTTTTTCCTTCAGTGATTCTGCTTTAGGTGTCTTCAATAATGCTCAATCATCACTCAATTAATCACTTAATTATCATCATTAACTTTGATTGTTAATTTCAATGTTTTTGCTGTGTTCCCTTTACTCAGGAGAACATCCTCCCTGGAAACCAAAATAAGAATCTACCCACTGAAACGTTATTGCGAACTTTGTGGTATGTTCCCAGAACTTTTAGAACAAAACATTTCTAGCTGGGCTTTAGCGTCAATATAACACGCACTGTTATGGGTAGGTTTAGGTCTGGGGTAGGGTCTGTCTCATATTGACGCTAAAGGATGCCAGTCACCTATATGACGCCTTGGGTTCTGCGTGTCTATATTGACGTGAAAGGGTGCCATGTCGTAGCACTATTGTATCACGAAATGTCATATGGCGTCACCTATATGACGCCAAAGGATGAGAACGTTTGAGACAAACATGCTTAAGAAAAAGGAGAAATACATGCCAGGGATGTGCCTAAAGCCTAAAAACTGAACTCAGAATGGCATAAAATGTGCACAAAATGCATTCTATCCAAGGCCCTAAAGGCATGGTCACAGCCAGGCTATTTTATGGAGGTGGAACTTACCCAAATAAGGAGAACCCAGTGGCCAGGTGTGGGACTGCAGGATGGTGGGGTTCTGCTTCTGCCTGCACCTCTGTGACCTCAATCACAATATTTTACCCATGTTATATTATGCCTTTTCAAGCCTGTCAACTAAAAGCTGTGTCTCTGCTGTCATTCAATATGATCGGCACATGCTATTTCGAATTAAGGAGCAAATGAAAGACGAGTGTGTTACCTGGGACAGGTACAGGGAATACTTCCCTCCGCATTTTGAATGCGCCACATCATCACCAGAGTACCTGCTGATAGTGAAGCGTCGTGGCAGGAGAAGGAAGAGGAGATCGAGGGCTGGTGTACAGTCTAGACAGAGAAAGCAGCGAGGGCAAATATCATGGTTCGGCGGGTCCAGATCTCGGAGCTGTGCGGTGCCTTCGTCTGGTTCCAGTTGCTGACCGGGCTTTGGAGCTCGCACTGTGCGCAACCGGCTTTCGCTTCTCACCCTCTTTTGCACTCTGATCGGATTTGTCCAACCCGGCGAGCCCAGATCCTCGCTCCGCGTGAGCGTGTTCTGCGAACTGTTCGGATGAATATTCCCCTGGCCGCGCCGTGGTGCCCAGCTAGTCATTGCACACCCCCAGTACATTATGCGCTGGAAACACGGTTTGCTTTACTAAATGCCCGCTCCATATCGAACAAGGCACTTTATCTGGGAGACTTGTTGACAAACGCAAATCTGGATTTTATGGCCCTCACTGAGACGTGGCAGCGGGATCTTGACTTTTTTCATTTAAATGAACTGTGCCCTCCGGACTTTTCCGTGTTTGGAACTCCACGGGTTGCTCGGCGAGGAGGCGGCCTCGCGCTCATCCACAGAAACTGTTTTCGCTGTAGGCTTATGAAGCCGGAGCCCTTTAACTCATTCGAGCTACAAATGACAAAGGTTGGAAATAATGATTTCTTTTATTGTATTTTACTTTACCGACCTCCTGGTCCTGCACGAGAGTTCTTAGATGAGTTCTCTGAGTTTTTATCTACTATTATTAAATTAGACAATGTTTTAATTCTTGGTGATTTTAATTTTCACATTGACGACCCCTCTTGTAATATAGCGTCTGAGTTTTTAACACTCACAGACTCTTTTAACTTAAAACAACATGTTTCTGGTCCTACACACAAAAAAGGCCACACTTTAGACCTTGTGTTCTCTCTTGGCCTAGACATTAACTGCCTGAATGTTGTGGATGTTCATGTGTCTGACCATTACTGTGTTTATTTTAATGTGTCTTGTAAGGTGGTCAGAAATGCTCATAAAGTGGTGTCCCAAAGGCGTATTATAAATCAAACTGTTGCTGAACAGTTCTCAGAATTGTTTCAGCTCGAGTTTATTGAGGATTGTAATGATACATCACTCCTTGTTAAGCATTTTAATGACCAGTGCCAATCTGTTCTGGACATAGTGGCACCTGTAAAGCAAAAAACAACTTCTCCTAACAATCTTTGTCCCTGGTTAAATGAGGAGATTGCTTCCTTTAGGAGAACATGTCGTAAGGTAGAGCGCATATGGAAATCCTCTAATTTGGAAGTGCACAGACTACATTTAAGGGAGTTGGTTGCTTCACTAAATGAAATGTTGAAGCAGGCCAGATCTAAGTATTTCTCTGATCTTGTAAATCAGAATAAGAGAAACCCCAAAGTTGTCTTTGATACCATTCAGAACCTTGTTACACCATCATCTCCACTGGTACCTATTTTTACCATCGATGATAGCAATAGATTTTTAAAATACTTTGTAAATAAGGTTAATGAGATCAGAGCGAGTGTAAAACCCTCTGATGAGAGCAACATGGCTGTAGCTTCTCCAAATTCCTCCTGGGCTAGCTTTTCTACTGTCTCAATAGATGATGTCTTGGTCGTACTGAAAAAATGAAGCCATCCTCAAGTCCGCTGGATATACTACCAACCTCTTTGTTTTTCAAAGTGATTGATCTTGTTATTCCTTTTGTCGTCAAAACAATTAACTTGTCATTCTCCACTGGGACTGTCCCAAACTTTTATAAACAGGCAGCGATAAGCCCCATATTAAAAAAGCCCAATTTGGACCCAGCGGTGCCTAGTAATTATAGGCCAATATCAAAACTGCCCTTTCTCGCAAAAATCTTGGAGAAGGTAGTAGCTGAGCAGCTTACAGGTTTTCTAAGTAAAAATGACCTTTTGGATAAGTATCAGTCTGGTTTTAGAAAGATGCATTCTACTGAGACCGCCCTCCTCAAAGTGTCTAATGAAGTACAGATGGCTGCAGATTCTGGAAGGTACACTGTATTGGTTTTATTGGATTTATCATCAGCTTTTGATACTGTGGACCACAAAATTCTGCTGAACAGATTGAAATATGAGTTTGGTATTGTTGGGTCTGTTTTAAAATGGTTTTCCTCATACTTGAGTGATAGAACATTTTCTATTTATGGAAATGGTATACTGTCTGATGCCACTCCACTCTTGTATGGTGTACCCCAGGGCTCTGTCTTAGGTCCACTTTTGTTTCTAATGTACATTAGCCCTCTGGGAAAAATGTTGAGCCATTTTAAGAATGTGTCATATCATTTTTATGCTGATGACTTACAATTGTATTGCTCGTTCAATGACACTGAGTTCCACAAACTAACTGATTTGTTGGATAGTATTTCTTGTGTAAAATCGTGGCTGGCTAGAAACTGTCTCCAATTAAATTCGGATAAGACTGAAACCCTAATTGTTGCCCCAGATAACAAAATCTCTTTAATCCTGACAGCACCTCGGTTCTCTGAGCTCAACTGTCCAGTCGAGTCTCAGAAATTTCTGGCGTTTGGTTCGACCAGTCAATGTCTTTGGACTACCATTCTAGACTTCTGGTCAGAAATTGTTTTTATCATCTAAGAAATATTGCTAAATTGAGGTCGATTCTGTCCGAACTCTGATCTGGAGATGGTTATCCATGCTTTTATTTCGTCACGCTTAGATTATTGTAACTCTCTTTTTACGTATTTCAACAAATCTGCCTTAAACCGTCTTCAAATGGTCCAAAATGCCGTGGCAAGGCTTTTAACAGGATCTAGCAGAAGAACACACATCACACCCATTTTATCCTCCCTACATTGGCTACCCATCAAATTTCGAATTGATTTTAAAATATTAGTCTTAACTTTTAGAGCTTTAAATGGTCAGTCCCCTAAATACATTGCTGATTTGTTGCTGCCCTATTCCCCAGCCCGTGCCCTTCGTTCTTCAGGCCAGAGTCTTTTATTGGTCCCAAAGACTCGCTACAAAACCCGGGGTGACCGGTCCTTTCAGGTTGTTGCCCCCAGACTATGGAATGCCCTGCCCCTGTCCCTCCGTGTGGCTGTTTCTGTCGATTCTTTTTAAAAAGCAACTAAAGACACTGTTATTTCAACAAGCTTTTAGTTGACGGGGTTTTATTGCTGTTTAATTTAAATTGTATATTCGTTAGTTGTATTTGGTATGATTGCATTTTGTAAAGCACTTTGTGATTGTATCTGCGAAAGGTGCTCTATAAATAAATTTTACTACTTACTTACTTACTTACTATGGTTAGGCTTGCTGCGGTAGTCGGTTGTATTACAGAACATCATATTTAACGTATCACATAGGAGAGATGACTGAGGGGATTTGGTGTGCATAGATATTGAGCGTGACTGACAATATTTTATCTTTTCGTGGTCAATAACGTCGCTCCATATACACAGAGTAAATGAAGTGAAGCGATGCATATTGATAGTGGCTTCCTTATGCTTGCAAGTTATTTCCAATTTAATTACCCAACTATATGATTGTGAGACAAATGCAAAAGCATTGAAATATATTTCTGTAGAATGCAGATTTCCTTCCCAATAGTATTTGTCAGGCACTTCCTAAATAAATTGTGTACAGTAAAGATGTATACTAGATTTAAGAAATACAAAAGAAAGGCTGCAGCCGAGGTCTGCACTCACAGGTTGTACTGAACACTGTAGAGAACCGTTTATCTGGGATGTCAACAGCTTCCCAATGGAGAACACTGAAGAAGTCTTGGACTTGACATAGGCCTTCCGTCAGATTACAACACCAACAACCTACACACCAACAGGAGACGAAGAAAGAAAAGTCAGATGGTTTGCACAGGTTTGACTCCTAGAACTTGAACATCTTCCACGGTGGTGTGATGATAGAATAAATCAGGTGACGATGTTCTAGACTTAATGTCTTTTGTCTGAAAGAAGTGAAGGTTTTCCATTTGATGGTTACAACACACATCATAACAAACACCAGCACCCATATACACACACTCTCAACACATCATTCCGCACACTAACAGGAGAGGAAACAACATGTGTGTGAGCTACATCCACAAACCTGCTCCAGTTCTCCAGGCTGTTCTGAATCAATACTTCGTAAAATAGTATAGCATAACTGCTATATAACCTTTAAACCTCAACTTTCCTTTCTACTTTCAGCAATTGAAGAACAGAGTTTGATGAGTATCTGACAGCAAGACTGATGATATAAGTCCATCGACCATAAGCCTTGATGACGTAATCTCTTCACGCGTTCTGGTTGCCCTAGAGGAACTGAACAGCTGCAAACAAACAGCTTTTGAAGGAAAGTGTTGCCCATGTAAAGACAAAGCCCATGTAACTTCAGAGAAGGAACAACACTCACAAAAATATGAATTAAAATAGGGTTTAATGGGTGGATATAAAACTGCCGAAGTGGTAATTTGACTTGAAGTAAACTGAATATAGATGCACTAAGATCCAAACAGACAGATTTTCAATTACGTTGTGCCAGCACAAATACCAAAAAAAGAAAAGAGAAAAACAACAAAACAAACAACAAGCATGAATGCTTAATGACCTTTAATTATAAGAAAAACTCTTCAATACAGCATACTGATTTATTTATCTTTACATTAATCCTCTTTTGCACAAGAATCTGGAAAATACTATAAAATGCATTTACAAACAATATATTAATGTGATCTTAAAGTATGGCTAATTACATGTAATTTTAATGGTAAAATTTTAAATTACATAAAATATCGGTTAAATATTCATTTGATCAAAAAAAAAAGAAAAAAAGGGAAAAATATGGAAGCTTGTATCCGCCATGGAATAAAAACAAGCTTCCATAGAAAGTTCTGTCTTTCAACCAAATCGAGTAAAATATGGAAAAATCCAAATGTTGGGTAAAAATTTAAAATTTACAGTTTCATGTAAAATTTCATGTACATTTTCAACCCAACATTGGTAGTTTGCCATATTTGTACCACAATTTGGATTAATTGGACAAACCAGCGCTGTTTAGAGTATACCAGGTGTAAAGTGAAAACTTTAGATGCATCTCACATGCAGAATATTACTGAAATTAAGCCACCAAAATAAAACTTAAGCAAAATCAAAACTTGCACTAATTGTCACAATAAATAAAATAATTACACACAATTAAATATAAATATATACATTTATAATATTTCTTTATAATTTATGTATTTATAATATTTATTTTAAATGTATAAATATACAATATAATGTGTAATATATATCTATATATATTAATATTCTTTTATATTTCATTTTTTATATAGAGATATTCAGCCAATACATTTCTCACATTTAAACAGCAAAGAAAAAAAGAAAAAGAAAAAAGTGACTTGTTTTTTTTTTTACTCACCAGCACAACAGAGAAAAAGAATGGCAGCTCTCAGGGGCCACATATCCAGACGTGTGAGAATATCTCCAACTGAGAAACATCAAATAAAGATCCAGTGGTCAAAGACACAGTCCTCTCATTATTTCCTTGAGACACTTCCAATAATCTGTCATTTCCACAAACAAGAAACATCCCATCGAGTCTTATGGTGGAACATTATTTGTATTCGAGTCGCTTGCTTTACACGCTCGTGTTCCAATCTTAACCGGTCTGAAGAAAGATCTACCCATCCTCAGGTGTAACTGTGAACTTTGGAGCGTCTTATCGTCATGTTCATGTTCTCTGCTGTTGGCCTCCACCCATTAAGGGGCGTCTATTAGCCACATCTAGAATTTCAGGTTTTCGCAGCTGAAAAACTGAAACTGGAAATGAAGCACTTCTCAGAAGGCATGGGAGAAAGGAAGCACCTTCAGGCCGGGATGTGGAAGTTTCAGTTGGCACGTGCTCTATATTACCTGTAACTGTACACAAAACATAATCATTTTACAGCATGACATCATGTGTTACAAAACAAAAGTTTAACCTTAACTACAAATGTGTGTGTGCGTGCGTGTGTGTGTGTGTGCACACTCTAAAAAATGCTGGGTTGTTTCAACCCACATTTGGGTGAAACTTGGATAAATCTCAAATGTTGGATTAAAAATGCAATGAAATTTTTCTACAGTGAAAGTAAAAAAAAGTGAAAGTTAAAGTTGGGTTAAAATTTCAAATTACATTTTTAACCTAACATTTGGGTTCAAACAACACAGTATTTAAATATATATATATATATATATACACACAATATAAAATGCTGGGTCTGTCTTTAACCCAACTTTGGGTCAAATATAGACAAACCCATACATTGGGTTAAAAATATAATTAAAACATTTAACCCAATGGCTGGGTTTGTCCATATTTGACCCAAAGTTGGGTTAAAACAACCCAGCAATTTTTAGAGTGCATTTTTTTTAGAGTGTGTGTATATATATATATATATATATATATATATATATATATATATATATATATATATATATACACATATATATATATATATATATATATATATATATATATATATATATATAATGTAGGCTATGTATATATATACTGTATATAATGAGTGTGGACTAGAACATTTCCTCATGCAAAGGAAACTGAGCTTGAAGAGCCAGAAATGTTGCTCTCACTTATTTGTGCAGAATGTTTCCGGCTTTACACCGTCTCTGCTCTCTGAAAGACGTGTCATCCAACAATGCTCTGGCGAAACAACAACGTCCATCCTGACTCTTATTTGCTGTTCGCAGTTGAATTCTGTCACAGATGAAATCTGTCAGACAGAAGGACATTTTTGGCAAGCTATTCCATAAAATCACAAGCACCTTTAATCTCAAACAGATAGAAAATCCAAACAGAGAGTGTATAATAATCTGACACTCTCAGTGATGAGACAGGTGAAACATACAGAATAATACAGGTAATATGATGCACTGCAGGAACAAACACAGTTCCCCTTTACAGGGATACTGTGTCATTACACATCATTTTGTAAAATTCAAATAAATTTGTTTGTAATTGCACACTTAATTCAAGTGCATTGGACACTTTCTGTATGTGATGCATTATCGCACAGCAGAATATATATACACTACCGGTCAAAAGTTTAGGGTCGGTGAATATTTTATGTTTTTAAAAGAAGACTCTTCTGCTCACCAAGGCTCCAATTTTTTGATAATAAATACACAAAAAACACAGTAATATTGTGAAATATTATGACAATTTAAAACTGACTTTTTTATGTTAAAATATATTAAAATGTAATTTATTCCTCTGAAAAAAGCTGAATTTTCAGCATCATTACTCCAGTCTTCAGTGTCACATGATCCTTCTCAAATCACTCTAATATGATGATTTTATGCTCCAAAAACATGTATGATTATTATCCATGTTGAAAACAGTTTTTTACATTTTTATTTCAGGATTCTTTGATGAATAGAAAGTTCAAAAGAACAGCTTTTATCCTGAAATGGAAAGCTTTTGTTACATTAAACACTACCCTTTAAAAAGTTTGGGGTCAGTAAGAATTTGTATTTTATTTTTGGGGGAAATAAATAAGAAATCTAATACTTCTATTCATCAAGGATGAGTTCCATTGATCAAAAGTTACAGTAAAGACATTTATAATGTTAGAAAAGATTCTAATTAAATAAAAGCTGTTCTTTTGAACTTTCTATTCATCAAAGAATCCTGAAATAAAAATGTAAAAAACTGTTTTCAACATGGATAATAATCATACATGTCTTTGGAGCATAAAATCATCATATTAGAGTGATTTGTGAAGGATCATGTGACACTGAAGACTGGAGTAATGATGCTGAAAATTCAGCTTTTTTTCAGAGGAATAAATTACATTTTGATATATATTAACATAAAAAGTCATTTTAAATCGTCATAATATTTCACAATATTACTGTGTTTTAAGTGTATTTTTTATCCAAAAAATGCAGCCTTGGTGAGCAGAAAGACTTCTTTTAAAACATAAAAAAAACTTTTGACCGGTAGTGTATATGTTCAACTTTATCCGCATGCATACAGTATCGTATACTCATATAGTGAGAACGGGCTCAGATACATAGGCAAGCATCCACTGATTGGCTCATTTCTGTGTTGACTTCAGACTGTTCTGAAGGTGCGTTTGAGTTTCATCTTCTGGCTGTGTGGACCGTCTTCCCACTTCCGTCACTGAGACGATTCAAAGCGAGTGTGTCCTGACTCAGATCTCAGCTTTGAAGCCAGTCATCAGTGGAGACGACAGATCTGAGCTCCTCTGCCTCAGTGAAAGCCATCGCTGACTGTCCTCCAGCGCACAGCCAAACACACATCTCCAACACCACACATTATTGTGTACCTGGATCTCGGCGGAGACGTTCATGTCAAGAATAAATGAGGCAGATCTTCTTCAGGGTTACGTCTCATCATTATTAAGGTGTGTCATACGGAAATTGTTTTGCAAAACAGCAAAGCATCACGTCTAAAGGTCGAGTGTGTAATCCTGCATCACTAGCAGCACCAGAAATACTGTAAGTTTGAGTGTCCCGACTGGCATTTTTGCTTTTTTTTTTTTGCTTGTCTGAACAAATGAAGAATGGTGCAATATTTCTGCAATTCTGTTTGGTGCCACTAGTGCAGAAATTACACACTGTAAAAAATCGGAATAAAAAAGGATTCACTCTGACAGTATTTGAGACAACTGTGCAATTAGAAATTGAAATTCCAGTTAAGGTGCATAAATTACAAAAGAATAGCCACCTATGATGTCATGATGCTAAATATCATCCGCGGTTCTTCTGACTTCACTAGCAACCTTGTGGAAGGACCCTTTGTCTAGCGATTACACTCTTCACTTCCACCCATACATCCCCACGGATAGCATCCCCCTTCCCACAATGTCCTTCAGGGATGCAAAAGCGTTCATTCGGAGTTCGCCTGTGTGTGAACCACTGAGAATGTGAGAGGACTTTAATGAGAGAAAGACGCAGCATTATCAAAATCACATGGCTATAAAATGCAAGGTGTTCTTTGTCTCCATGGAAGAAAAGAAAGTAATTACACAGCCCTGACAGCTGGATCTAGAGCACCGTTTGTATCCCTTGGAAACTGAGCTCACCTGCAGCGCTGGAAAAGAGATGAGCTCACACACACTCACAAGAGCTCAGTGATAATTGGAGGACACGTCTAACCTCACACTGCTATAGTCATACCGACTTATTTTAATATCAGTGAGATACTGTAGGTTTTATTCATATTTTGAATTTGTTTTTTTTTAGTTAATTTATACATGTATCATTCAGATTTAGTTTCAGTTTTTTTAAGTACATTAAGTTACACTTTATTTCGATAGTCCACTACAGTCAGCATCAACGTCATAGAAGAACCATCGTTGGTTCCCCAAAGAACCTTTCAGTCAACACTCTTTCTTAGTGTGATGAACATTCTAAAAAGACATAAGAACCCTCTTCCACTATTAAAGGGATACCTCAGGATTTAGCATTAAGCTTTGTATTAGTAGAAAACCTGTAGTATTTTCAAATTACCATGCTAATATCCCCCTGAGACGAGAGATTTATGTATTTTTTGTCTGGGCAAAAAATCCTCCCATTACGCAAAATGATTACTAGTAGCCTAGACTTGTCGTTTAACGACTGCGCTCTGTTACCGGTAGGCGTGGCCTCCTAGGGCAGCGAAGCAAGTGCATTCTGGGAGTTGTTGTCTTTCATCCACATATGCCAAAAATACATTTTCAGGCTTTTCTCAGTGTAGAAAGCCCCACATTCAAAAATAATTTCACATTTCTTCTAAATAAATGACCCATTTTAAATACACATTCACCTTTCCTCGTGGCTTACAGCAAAATCAGTCTTGTGAACCACTAAGTGT
Organism: Hybognathus amarus; assembly: GCA_030378365.1. NCBI lineage: Eukaryota > Metazoa > Chordata > Actinopteri > Cypriniformes > Leuciscidae > Hybognathus > Hybognathus amarus. The sequence goes on from JAQIUQ010006282.1 coordinate 79,367, forward strand.
TTTATTTTATTAATTCTGCTTTTTTCTTTTTTTGTGTGTGTTATTTTGTTTGTTGTAATCTTTGTATTTTTGTCCTTTGTATAGGGACTACGGATGTAAATTAGTCCTGTGGCTATAATCCGGCATGTTTACGTCTGTTTTGTTGTCTCATTTCAGATGTTCATTAATGTGCATTGTCCCTACCAAATAAATAAATAAATAAAATAAAATAAAAGGTGAAAGTACCCCTTTAAGAACCTTTTGTGGAATGGAAAGGTTCCAATGTTTCTAAGAGAACTAGTATAGGCTGTAGGTTCGGGTTAGTAGAATTATGTAGTTGCAAAGTTACTTATAGTCAGTAGAATATCTTGGGAGACTCAAAATAAAGTGTTAGCAGATATTAAACAGATAATCTTCTAATACTCTAATGAGAGCGAGAAGACAGCCGCAAAGTTACTTATAGTTAGTAAAATGTCTAAAGTAGACAATTGAAAAAAAAAAGTCTTACCTAAGTTATACTAAATGAAAATGAGAAATGTTTCCTTGGCATCTCGCTGAAATAAAAGTTTAAGTTTAAAAATGTATTTATATAAATTTACACTTTTAGTTTTAGATTTAGTAAACAATACTTGCTATAACCCTAGTAACCAGGGACATTTTCTCATTCATAAAAAAAGAAAGTCATCACTCACCCTCATGTTGACTTTTCTGAGACTATTTTCTGGCTTCGGTGAAGCACACAACAAGATGTTTCTGAGTTTCGGTGTTTCTGTTTTTCCATACAATGAAAGTGAAAGATGGATTCACATTATCTAGACCAGCCTGAAAAATAGAGATTTCAAAAACATTTACAAGTTGTTTGAGCTCCAGCAGAGACATTCTGAACACAGTTTGAGACATTGACAATCTTTTCAGAAACTCTACAGGAGCACGATTATTGAGGTCTTTTTATGGAAAAACATCTGGAAGACAGATGGAATGAGACGGACTCTCATTTAGTTCTGCATTCAATCTCACTCCTGTCTAAGAGAAACAATTGAGATATTACCAAGATGTCATTTTGTGATTTTCTTTTCTTATGGCACAACCCAGGCAGCTCGATTACACTTTAGATCCGATTTTGTCTCTGCCTGACGGAACAAACCACACTGACCTCCAGAAACATTTTTCTAAATTCTGTTTGCAGTGACATTTTCCTTAACTATTGATTACGGCGACACGGAAGCATGATGAATAACAATAGCTCCTGTAAAATGCAAAAGAGCCAATTAGGCCTATCTGGGCACTAAAATACTTTGATATTGAAATAACGCCGCTAGACAGAGAAAAGGCAAGATGCATGCATTAAATACAAGACTGTGAAATCGCTACCCTTTAGGGTATGTGAAATGATCAAAATATGCTGCTTCAGATACTGTAGGCACCTCACCAATCGCGCTCAGAGAGGATGAACGGGCCTCTGGGAATTCTGCTCCTTTATGCTGGAGCGAGTTAAACTTCAGAACACAAAGAGAAAACAAGGTAAAAGCACTCGTAACTTTCAAGTCACTTAAGATCCTCCATGGCAAAGCTTTTAAACAATGTCAAAATCCGACTGAACACCAAAGTCAGAGCCCAGAAGCAGCACGGCAGCACAATCACCACGCCTCGCTCAGAAGTCTCTCTCAATCATTTTGTGCTTTCTGAAGAAATGACTGAATTCTCTTGTCTGCGGTGCGGTGGCATATGCTGTATGGAGCTGGGCCATACATCAGACATGCATGATATATTTGCAATCATTTTGCTGGCATTAAAAATAAGCAATACTTTCAATGTTGTTATTTTAATGTGTTTTTTATTTATTATTCCTATAAAGGCCAATTCACGCTGCACAAACACCAGCAAGAACTTTATGAAAAATAACTCATGTTCACACTGCCCCAACAGAGACTAAAAACACTGATTGAACATGGTCAGTCAAGTGAAAACAAACCCTGACCAACACCAACACTGTTTTTTGTCTGTGTGTGTGAATTTGCCTGTGGTGTGTGTCCACTGGTATGGAACGCAGCGGACCAGTAGAGATTGCTTTCAATTCATTCCTATGAAAGTTGGGTTTTAGAGAAAGCATTGAGAGCATTAAAATGTTCACCAGTTCTCATATGCAAATAGCAAGCAACAACGGGGATGGCAGCCAAGGTTCAGGCTCTGACATCTGATTTGAGTGTTAAAAATATGCAGGTTGTGCTGTAGTTTATGCAGGATTTGGTGCGTAAATCCTATTGCTTATGCATTGTACACTTTGTTATATCAGAGAATGTCTAATTGAAGAGAATTGGCACTGGCTGGTTACTTCCGGGTTCTGGACTGGCTGCAGTAACACGTCTCTGTCCATACGGGGGCGCTCGCGGTCGAGTGCAGAATGAATGGGAGTCAATGGGGTTTCACCCCCAGAAATCCACTTTTCTCAGGATGTAATTTTTTGTCAAGTAATTTGAAAGTTGCATTCAAAAGGGAGGGCTAAGATAATACAATCAGCTGAAAATTGCATTTTTAAGTTCACTTATCTGTTCTAAAAATCCGTTCAAAAATGTGATGACGTCACACAATAGCAGAATGCTAGCGTGTTCCGGCCAACAACGGCCTAACCTGTAAGAAATCAAAAAGACATAAGTACTCGTTCATTCGACTTTTGGCCTATAATCTATATTGAACTTGCGGAATCAACAATAAAATCTATGTTAATTTAACGACAAGCAGGTGAAAGAGACACATTTAGCCATTTAGCCCCATAGACTCCCATTCATTCTGCTCTCGCCCGCGATCACCTCCAGTGGAATTCTAATGGAACTGCAACCAAGATGATACACAATGGGGCTAATAGAAAGTGCCAAGGCTCTCCGTTAGACGGGCTCTGGTTATATACACTCACCTAAATGATTATTGGGAACACCTGTTCAATGTCTCATTAATGCAATTATCTAATCAACCAATCACATGGCAGTTGCTTCAATGCATTTAGGGGTGTGGTCCTGGTCAAGACAATCTCCTGAACTCCAAACTGAATGTCAGAATGGGAAAGAAAGGTGATTTGGTGATGCCTTGTTACCACTGTGCAGGCTGGTGGTGGTGGTGTAATGGTGTGCGGGATGTTTTCTTGGCACACTTTAGGCCCCTTAGTGCCAATTGGGCATCGTTTAAATGCCACGGCCTACCTGAGCATTGTTTCTGACCATCCCAATCAGATCTCAACCCAATAGAGCATCTTTGGGATGTGGTGGAACGGGAGCTTCGTGCCCTGGATGTGCATCCCATAAATCTCCATGAACAGCAAGATGCTATCCTATCAATATGGGCCAACATTTCTAAAGAATGCTTTCAGCACCTTGTTGAATCAATGCCATGTAGAATTAAGGCAGTTCTGAAGGTGAAAAGGGGTCAAACTATGGTGTTCCTAATAATCCTGTCGGGCATTCAGAAACAAAGCTTTCCTCTTTCCAGCTGTATTGCACAAGTGTTAAAACAGCACAGTCTTATTCCAATTCGTCATATAACTGACGTCTTGGGGACGTCTTTTGACCATTCGTCAATATATGCCTTTTCAGGGCCCCTTAAACGTCGGTAGATGACGTCATGGGATCCTAACTCTACCCCAGACCTAAACCTATAACCCTAAACCCAACTCGTCACCTAACTGACGTCAAAGGTAAGCGTCAGTTGTATGACGACCCGGGATCGTCATCTACCGACGTTTAAGGGGGCCCTAAAAAGGCATATATTGACGAATGGTCAAAAGACGTCCGAAGACGTCAGTTATATGACGAATTGGAGATGAGACTGTGTTAGTTAAAACCCCCCAGAATTAACACTTTTGGGCATTTTAGCATTATGCTGCTGAAGAGGACATTCACTGTGAAACCCATGTTTAGCACTCATATATGAGAGCAGTAAACCACTAAAATTGTAAAGTACTCACCCTCATGTCATTGAATGACACTCTAATATAACAACAGTTTATAGTGAAAACATCTGTCAAGGCCCAAAGTGGATAAACATCAAAAAAGTTAAATAAAAACACAGTCCAAAGACAATGTTTCAATCAATTTGTGGTGCTTTTATTTTATAGTAAAAATAAAAGCCCCCTCATTTCTGCAGAAAAAAATCTGCAGAAATATTCAATAAAATACAATACAATGAAAAGAAAGTGATGCTTTTATTCTATAATTCCCCCCACAAAAAAACTGAAAAAAGCAATAAATGCAATTCAATGCATTGAAAAGAACAAAATCCCAGATCCGCACTAACTTTAGCTTTCATTCATCATTCATGAGTTTCAGTCACTACACAGCTCTACAGTGTGTCATTCTGACTCAACTAAAATCGCAATGCATTAAACAAATGCATGTGCCGTAGATGCTGCAGACCAAGTATGAATCATTATCAGTGTCAGCATCTTCTATCTTCAGGAGTTCAGACATCACCAACTCAGACAAATGGTTGCAGGACTTCATTTGTCAGTGAACGTCAGGGAAGTCCAACTATTCATCTCCATGGAGAGAAACCTCAGTTCAACAGCTTAAAACCAACTCAAGGTTGGTCACCCGAGAGCTGTTATAGCATGTTTTCCATCAGGGGACATGGGAGATCAATACGGCAGTGTAATTCTGGATCATCATAGCTGCTTAATTCAATAAGCAAAACACACCTTGAAGTGTCCCAGAGGATTTAGCTGGCGCACTGTCAACCAAAGCCTTGCAAGTGTAGACGGTCTGCCCCAAAGCCAGGCTTGCACAGAGACTACAAATGATTCTGTCCTGTACTTTATCAGTGCAGACCAGATTTAAGATAGAGAGAGATGGACCTTCACACACACGAGGCTATCTCTTGTTTATCGTTATTATTACTAACGGTAGACCATGCAGTCATGGACATTTCTCAAAGAGACAGCTAAAACTTTTAAGATATATTTGTTAAAGGGGTCATGACGAGATCTTTTGACATATAAACCCACTTAACAGCTGACATTTGCCTACACCAGATGTGAACGTCAGAGTCAAAAGCAATAAAACCCATTATAATAACTGACACTGTCTACACTGGATATACTGGACTCCACACACTTAAATCTGCAAACAACAGAACAAATGGAAGAGTAAATAGAAGCGTAAAGGATGGTCCTGTTTAAACAGATTGTTTGCATCTCTGCAAAGACTTCAGATGGATACCAGCATCAGGAACAAGCTGTTTTATTTTTAATGGCGTCCTGATTCCTGTTTGTTCAGAGCTTTTGACTGTAAATTATGCTTTTATATGGATAATGTTGTTAAAACACTTAACCACAAGCAATAGTGAGTGGGGGTTGATACAGTTTCCTATGCAATGACGTTAGCAAATCATTTCTTATAGGAGCATAGGCTTTATTTCATAGGCTCAGAATGAAGAAAATGTTTGTCTTTCCATATATACACTACCGGTCAAAGGTTGAAAGTTTTTTACATTTTTATTTCAGGATTCTTTGATGAATAGAAAGTTCAAAAGAACAGCTTTTATCTGAAATGGAAAGCTTTTGTTACATTAAACACTACCCTTTAAAAAGTTTGGGGTCAGTAAGAATTTGTATTTATTTTTGGGGGAAATAAATAAGAAATCAATACTTCTATTCATCAAGGATGAGTTACATTGATCAAAAGTTACAGTAAAGACATTTATAATGTTAGAAAAGATTCTAATTAAATAAATGCTGTTCTTTTTGAACTTTCTATTCATCAAAGAATCCTGAAATAAAAATGTAAAAAACTGTTTTCAACATGGATAATAATCATACATGTTTTTGGAGCATAAAATCATCATATTAGAGTGATTTGTGAAGGATCATGTGACACTGAAGACTGGAGTAATGATGCTGAAAATTCAGCTTTTTTAGAGGAATAAATTACATTTTAATATATATTAACATAAAAAAGTCATTTTAAATTGTCATAATATTTCACAATATTACTGTGTTTTTTGTGTATTTTTTATCCAAAAATTGCAGCCTTGGTGAGCAGAAGAGACTTCTTTTAAAAACATAAAAAATCTTACCGACCTTAAACTTTTGAACCGGTAGTGTATACTGTAACTTTATTAACATTATAAGTGAACTTCAAGGAACATAGTAGAAATATCCATGTCATGACCCCTTTAAATTAAATAAATGTTATATTATAGTTTTTACTTAACATCAGGATTATTAGCCTATAGTTAACTAAAACTTAAACTATTAAAACATTTTTGCTAACTGAAATAAAGCTGAAATATACTTTGCATTCTAGATTTGACTTACTAGAGTTGGTGTCATCAACTTAAACTTAAACTAATAACAATATTTTGTTAACTGAAATAATACTGAAATAAAAACTGCATTCTAGTTTTACTATCAGGATTATTCTTGTTACAAACAAAAATTGCCAACACTTTGCAATAAGGTTTAAGATTAGTTGACTACATTAATTAGCATGAACTAATAACTACACTTATACCACATTCATTAATCTTTGTTAATGTTAATTTCAACATTTAATAATATATGATTAAAATCTTGTTAACATTAATGCAACATAAATGCACAGTGAACTAACAAAGATTGACAAATAAAATAACAAATGTATTGCTCATGTTAGTTAATACATTAACCAATAAACCTTTTTGTAAAGCGTTACCTATTGTGAATTGAAATAAAGCGTACATTTTTTTTAACTTTCTGCAGGGTTATTATTGTGAACCAAAACTAAAACTATTTTTAAAAATAGTTCATTAAAATGATTAAATATAATATTAGATGGAAAACGTAATATCAATAAATAAACTGTGCTTTCTCCATGCTTTCTACTACAATCTCAACTGATTCCTGTGATCCTGATTCGTCTGATAGCCTTTAAAGTGTGTTTACGCTGTGGTTACATCACTGACAAAGGCCACACACAGATTTCAGAGTGGTTTGTTGTTAGTATGTTCACTTCTCTAATGACACAAAGGAAAAGAGTTAACTTCTCTAATCCATGTACACTGAGTGCTTTGTGTGGTGAAAGACAATATTCCCTTAAAAATCACGAGATAATTTAACACTCAAACCACTTTACTGCAGCTAACCAACATAGACTTTACAGCGGTGCGCTTCGGTGAGCAAACAATGGTCGTTTCATGTTTAGCCTACAGCTAACAATGCACTAACACAACACATCACAGATATTGTATATTCAATGAAAGCAACACATCCATCTTTATAAAACCAACATCTTATACAATTACCGCCGCACAATTCGCTCCAGAATGTGCATGTGCATATTAACTACCTTTTTTGTTGTTGTTGTCTGATTACAGCTAAAAAAAGCTGCTATCTACTACATATACTAGATCGTTGGCAAGATACAGAGCAAACCTGCTTGTACTCGGGTTTAGAGAATGATGGTCCACTCCCATGAGGCATTGCAGATGAGGTTATTGAGTTATTTAGCTTTAAATATGCCATTTATACGTATAGTCAGTTGTTTGATTCAGTTGCATCATTTGCAATGCATCATGGGAGTAGTTTGTTAAATTTATCCCACAGTCTAGTGTCTTTGTATGATATAAAACATTTTTTTAAACTTTAAATCAAAGTTGTGATTCATCTCAGAGCTGGTTGGTTTGGTTCATGGTGTTGAATCTGTATTTAAAGGAGTAGTTCACTTAAAAAAATTTAAAAAAAAACTTTTGCTGATACTTTACTTGTCATCCAAGATGTCCATGTCTTTCTTTCTTCAGTCAAAAAGAAATTAAGGCTTTTGATGAAAACATTCCAGGATTTTTCTCCATATAATGGACTTCAATGGGAACCAAACGGTTCAAGGTCCAAAAGACAGTTTCAGTGCAAACTATAAACTGTTCAAAGGGCTTTAAACGATTCCAGACGATGAATAAGAGTCTTATCAAGCGAAACAATCACTCATTTAAAAAAATAAAATAACAAAGTTTAAGTTTTATAAGCTCAAATGCTCACCTTGCTCTGTTCTGTGATGTGCGTTCGTGACTCTCCTGTTCGAACTCGTTCATCAAAATGAACAAATCTTTTTCTGAGTCAATTCATTCATTTCGTTTGTTGAAGGGACCAAATGACATGAAAAAAGATTCGCTCATTTTGATAAACGAGTTCAAACAGGAGAGTCACGAACGCACATCACAGAACAGAGCAAGACGACCATTTGAGCTTATTAAACTTAAACTTAGTTATTTTATTTTTTTAAATGAGCGATCGTTTCGCTTGATAAGACCCTTATTCATTGTCTGAAATCATTTAAAGCCCTTTGAACTGTTTGCAGTTTGCACTGAAACTGTCTTGTCAAACTGTTTGGACCCCATTGAAGTCCATTATGGAGAAAAATTCTGGAATATTTTCATCAAAAACCTTAATTTCTTTTCGACTGAAGAACGAATGACATGGATATCTTGGATGACAAGTAAATTATCAGCAAACATTTTTTTAAAAGTGAACTACTCCTTTAAGCCCTTTCTGAGATGCCTATGAAGAAAATGAAAGGGAGAAATCTTTTGGGAAACCAAAGCTGTTGAAATCGTGGCCTCAGTGCTGCGCTCTACTTCTCTTCCCAAGAGTAAACACGTCATTCACATACGATCAACTCAACGGAGGCCATCCAGAAAACACTGGGCCAGATGCATCTTTTACACCATTTATTATAACACATATAAGTCTAAATCCTGTGCTACATTCAAAATTGCATTATAGTTACAATTTACAATAATTGCATTTGACTTGATGCTATCATGTAAAGTGACAAAGCGATGTATATAGTTTTTATTTGTATTTTTTTTATATCAGTTTAAGTTTTAGTTATTTTAGTTCACCAAGTTGTAAATTAAAATGAGAATGTTTCTTGATAACTATCAGACAAAAATATACTATCCTTTGCTTGCTAATAAACAACTGGTTAATAGTGAGACCTTTGTTCGTTGAAATAAACTTGAAACATCCATTAATTGAAATAAAATTATATCGCTTCACACTTTAGTCTATGGTCCAATTCTCACTATTAACTACGATTTTTGCCTCGATAAACTCCTAATCACTTCTTATTAATAGTTAGTTGTTCCTTTTAGGTCTACACTGTAAAAACAATCTGTAAAAATTACAGTAAATTACAGTAAACTTGGCAGCTAGTTGCCAGTAACTTAACTGTAGATTTAAATTGATGTTATTTACTGGCAACAGATTGTTCAAAGTTAAATGAACATTAAACATTAACAAGTCTTTATCTTTACAGAATAAAACTAAAATAACAGCATCATGCAAAGCATTCTGGGAACCAAAATCTGAAGGAAAAAAAACTAACAAAATTGATGAAGATTTCTGGTTCCCAGAATGCTTTGCATTCGATTATTTTATAGTTTTTATTATGTAAAGACAAAGACTTGTTAATGTTAAATGTTCATTTAACTTTGAACAAACTGTTGTCAGTAAATATACATTAATTTAAATCTACAGTAAGTTACTGGCAAACTGCTGCATAATTACAGTAGAAATTGGATTAAGGGATGTAGAATAACCCATTAATATATACCAATAAACAGCCAATATCCTAGTAATATGCCTGCTAATAAGCAACTAGACCAGTGAGACTATAGTGAGATTTGGACCATAAACTAAAGTGTTAGTAATTTTTTGTGTGTAAATGGTTTTAGTTTTAGTACACTAACTCCAGTGACTAAGTAAACCCACAGGGTTTGTGCTGAAAGATCAGCTGTGGTGCACACTGGGTATTAGTATGCCCACAGTGTTTCTCGCTGAATATAATATCTTTAAGATTAATGGGGCGAAAAAGGGCAGAGCATTGTGCAAACACAATTAACCCCATGTGCAGTCCATCACGCTAATAGAAACACATACAGTAGAATTATGGGATATTTAGCTTTTAAATAGCTCATGAACATAGGAACAAATGATTAGTGAAATCAGTGAGCCTGACCCATGTCAACACGCTAAAGCTAATGCTAATATCAACATCCTTGAAAGAAATAGCGGGTTTCTTTTCCACCTATAACGCTTCTATAATAAGTCCTGCTCGATTTAAGCCAAAATGAATATGGAAGACTGAAGACAAGACATGCAGGTCGCATGCGGGAAAACAGCGTGTTTATAATGTACACACACACACACACACACACACACAGGTGAACATCCCTCATGGTCCAACAATGCCTCTGGAGCACAAACCGAGACATTTGCATTAATAAAACAATAAGCCACTCGAGGATGTTACATTAATCCGCTTCACATTGTGCATAACAATACACTTTAATTTGGGTAAAATCACTTTAAGCCTCGAGTGGCTTATTGTTTTAAAAGAGCAATATGACACCAATGTTCAATAAGTACATTTTTATTAAAGGAATATTTTACTCCCCAAAACCATGTTAATAGGTGAAACCTATGACTATCCTTTTTGTGGAAGATAAAAGACAACATTTAGTGGAATTTTCATTAAATTAAACCAGAGCATTAACATTTTTGGAAAAATCACTTTAACATACGGCCTTGAATGACTTATTGTTTTTAACTGCAATATGTTAAGACATTTGTTCATTAAAAGGAGATGATTTGAGGAATGTTTCATTAAATGAATACGGATGGTGACCAGAGCAGTCATCATATCAATTCATGCAAAATTAATTAATTTTGTTTATTTAAAAATGGTCTTTTTAACCAGTATGTGTGATAGAGCACAGTAGAAGTCTCATATGCTATTTCTACACAATGTAAAAAAGTAAATTTACAGGTAATGGTCTGTATTTTTTTTTACAGAATTTTGCCGTTTTGTCATTATACAGTGAATGCCTGTTATTTTACAGATATCTGCTGTAATTTAAAGGTCCACTATTGAATTTACAGGTAATTGCTTGTATTTTGGTTTTACATCTATTTTACATTTTTTTAAAGGAAATTCTCTGTATTTTTACAGGGTTGTGTGTAATTTTACATAAGATATTCCATAATATTTTACAGATTTTTTCTGTTAAATTAGAAAACACAGAAAAGAAGGTATAACTACAGAAATCAGCAGTTTAACATGTTTTCCTTGAAGATCATTAAGTATGTGGGTGTTAAAGTGAGTTTTAAGGTTAAATAATAGTATTTCCATACTAAATACCATTAAATTTACAGTTTTTGAAAGTGAAAAAGAACAACTCATTGTATAATTTACAGTGAAAATCCGTAAATTGACATTCCTACAATTCCCTGCGTGACACTTCATATTTGATGTGTTTTTGTTTAAATAACTATGTTTTCTTAGTTTTTTTTTTCGAATCAGTTATGTATATTAGGGTTTTATGTTATATTTAATGTTGTTAAACTAATGTTTAATGCATTTTAAAAATTTCATGTGTTACCATGATGGTGTTTAATGTTTCTGCAAATGACACTGTGCAGTTTCTATATATTAGTATTAACTCTCTTGAGGAAAAGCTGCTTGTAATGAGCTTTGAATGATCATGTGACTCATCATCACTGTGTAGGACCCTATAAAATCCATTTTATTTTTTCCCAAATTCTGTTTTTTCCATTTTAATTTTTGCAAATTCCGTTTTTTCCGTTTTAATTTTTGGGAATTAATTTTTTTTACCCTTTACTGTTATTTTAGTTGTAAAAAGAGTGTGCTTTTTATTCCGTGATCGCAGAAATTATAGGGCCCTAACTGTGGTTGTCAGTGTTACGATGGTACAAAACAGATATTAATACTTCAATACGTCAGTAAATTAACATTATATCAGATAAGGAAATATATTTTTGTGTAGAATAACAGTAATAAACCATAATTATAGAATAAGAAATTAGCATTTTTTTACTGTTTTTTACAGTTTTTTTTCCTGACAGTATTTTTCCGTTTTTTTTTAACAGACATTTTCTGGCGCCCCTGATGCCAGAAAATTACTTTCCGTTTTTACCGTTTTTTTTTTTTTTTTTTTTTACAGTGCAGAGTTGATTGTGTTCAAAATTCATTTCCAATTCAGTTCCTTAGTAGCAGATGTATAATAGTAGACTCAAGTGCACTGGATTTTTGGACTCTTTTAAGAACGGTCTTTTGTTGCCTTCCTAGAACGCTTTTGTGTGTTCTTGGTACTGACTGTGGCTCAACTGTAACTTCATTCACTTCACTGATAGCTTCTCTCAGATTTGCTAACCTCAGCAGAGAGCAGCCTTACATGGGCGCTAAGAAATGAGAGAACCAATTCACTGGAATCTTTTCACTAACCTTAACCGTACTCGTCCTTTCACTTTTGTGCTTGGTGCAATGTCTTTGAAATTCATAGAGCTGAGAAACTCAGAGGAAGAGAAGCAGCGAGAGTTCATCTGAGGATGACAGATTGCTTTGGGGTTGCCATTTGTAAGAAAAACTGCAGCTTTCTGAAATCTTCTTGTGGGGAAACAAAGAGATCTTGATCACTCACACATGCACTTTATCTTCTGCGTGCTGCAACTTGAATACACACATGTATGAATGAGAGGTTCCCCTCAGCAAATGAATTAATCACAAACATATGCTCCGTTTCAGACACAGACACACTGCATTCAAATGCAGGAGTGAATCCCCTCAAACTATTCATTTATTTGCACACGGTATATCTGAATATTTGCAATAAACTAAAAGGGACATTTCATATTTATAACATTTATGCATTTGTCAGGTGCTTTTTATCAAAAGAGGAACATGAGCAATTCATCAAAAAGCCAACAATATTCATAATATACAATGACAAAACATTTAAAAACAACCCCAAAATGTAAATTTCATCATTCCAAACCAATATGAATGGAATTGTTTCTGCCACAGAATGAAAAATAAAAAACGTAATTGCGACTTTTATCTCGAAATTCTGACTTTTTTCTCACAGTTGCGATTTGAAGTCGGAATTGTGAGATATAAACTATTCTGAGGGGGGAAAGTATTTAAAAGTAAAAAAAGTAACTCGTAATCGTGAATTTACACTACCAGTCAAAAGTTTAAGATTGGAAAGATTTTTATGTTTTTAAAAGAAGTCTCTTCTGCTCACCAAGGCTGCAATTTTTTGTTAAAAATTCACAAAAAACACAGTAATATTGTGAAATATTATGACAATTTAAAATGACTTTTTTATGTTAATATATATTAAAATGTAATTTATTCCTCTGAAAAAAAGCTGAATTTTCAGCATCATTACTCCAGTCTTCAGTGTCACATGATCCTTCACAAATCCCTCTAATATGATGATTTTATGCTCCAAAAACATGTATGATTATTATCCATGTTGAAAACAGTTTTTTACATTTTTATTTCAGGATTCTTTGATGAATTGAAAGTTCAAAGAACAGAATTTATTTAATTAGAATCTTTTCTAACATTATAAATGTAACTTTTGATCAATGTAACTCATCCTTGATGAATAGAAGTATTGATTTCTTCTTTATTTCCCCCAAAAATAAAATACAAATTCTTACTGACCCCAAACTTTTTAAAGGGTAGTGTTTAATGTAACAAAAGCTTTCCATTTCAGATAAAAGCTGTTCTTTTGAACTTTCTATTCATCAAAGAATCCTGAAATAAAAATGTAAAAAACTGTTTTCAACATGGATAATAATCATACATGTTTTTGGAGCATAAAATCATCATATTAGAGTGATTTGTGAAGGATCATGTGACACTGAAGACTGGAGTAATGATGCTGAAAATTCCAGAGGAATAAATTACATTTTAATATATATCAACATAAAAAAGTCATTTTAAATTGTCATAATATTTCACAATATTACTGAAAATTGCAGCCTTGGTGAGCAGAAGAGACTTATTTTAAAAACATAAAAAATCTTACCGATCTTAAACTTTTGACCCTGTAGTGTATATCTCACAATTCTGAGAAAAGATGTCAGAATTGCGAAATGTAAACTCGCAATTGTGAGAAAAAAAGTCAGAATTGTGAGATAAAAAGTTTCAATTCTGTTCTTTCTCTCACAATTGCAACTTTATTTCTCAGAATTAAATCTCAAATTTCTTTGGTAAAAAAGTTTCTTGGTTTCTTTGTTGACCTGTTTGAAGAAGGTCAACAGTGAGATGCTGCACAAACACTGTAAGCTCAGAAAACAATCCTACATTTCTCAATGCTCCACCCTGGTTATCAAGAATAGCAGGACAATGTCATTGTAGCAGGACTGAATTTCAGGTCAATCACACAATGAGATTATTTGCCAAAAACGAGTCTCACATTGACCTCACGTTTCACCTTTCATTCCTCTTGTTTCTCAGTCTGCTTACAGCAGAACATGCAACAAGTGACATAACTCCCCTGAGAGAATCTATTCTAACACCAATCAGAAGACCTGAAGTTCACACCGACACAGATGTCACAGACGAACTACAGATGTTCACAAAGCTTGGAGTTGGGCATTCACATGAATTATGCATTGTGCCCGACGCATCTTCTGAGATGAATGTTGCCTCCATAAATCAGTGTTATTTTGACAAGCTTTTGACTCAGAGGCTGAATAAGAGGAATACTGAAGCCATTTTCCAATTTGTGTATGCCGATGACGATCACTAACATCGCAGATTTTTTATCGCCACTGTCAATCATCAACAGTGCATCTTTTAACCCTTTACCTGTCACCCCCGTTTTTGATAATTGACATAAAAATGCACTACAAACTTAAATGGTTGTAATTCAAGAATGCTTTGGAATATAGACTTAAGTTTGGTCTTGTTTTAAAGAAAACAAGCAGCAGATTATTACTAAAGTGAAAGCAAGTATGAAAAAGTTATGGAAGTTATAATTTACAGTAAATCAAATATACCTTATTAATATATTTTTTTAATATGAAATAAATATTTTACAAAATATGTTTTACTATAAAATTACTATAAAATAAAGTTCCCATGAGATTTTGTTTAGTCGTAGTACCAAAAATAGCCACCGGGTGCCATTGAATTCCATTGAATTTAATTGTATGCATTTTGCTATAACAAATTAATAAATTTCTATCCAAATATCACTTCTGTCACTAAATATGGAACTTTGAGACTCAGACCTTTCTGACAATATGTGTTTTGTCAAGATTAGAAAAGATTTTGATAATAAATTATGAAAGATGATGCCCAAAAGGGGAGGGGACTAATAAAAAATACCGTTTCTATGGTAACGCAACGTCCAATTTCAAAACGGTTTTCACAGGATGAATTCTGAGTTTGTAAGCTTTCAAATGATACCTAATTTATGATAACTACTAAAATACGTGATAATAATATATATATATATATATATATATATATATATATATATATATATATATATATATATATATATATATATATATATATATATATATATATATATAATACTTTTTAGAGGACTTCTTACCTTATTTCTTAAAACATAATTTTATCTTTTTTATTGACAAAACTAATTATGTTTTATTATAAACTTAACACTAAAAAACAAAGTTTCAATTATTAAAATTGTGTGCGTCAACTTTTTGTGACAAAGGTCAGAAACTCCTGTAATGACGTCGATTTTTTGAGGCACACTCTTGTCATAAATTCATATATTACTCTTCATTCCTAATTTGTAAGAAAAAAACAGACCTAAAATATCTATCTATTAGTCTTAGACCTTTCCAACGATATATAGTTTGTCATGACTAAATTAAAATTTAATAGGGATATAGTGAATAAAAGTTAGGTTGCCCGTATATGGGCAAGTGACAGTTAAGGGATTAAATGAAAGGCATGAGTATTTAAAATTAGGCAGCATTTAAAGGGGTGGTTGATTATGATTTCACTTTTCTAACTTTAGTTAGTGTGTAATGTTGCAGTTTGAGCATAAACAACATCTGCAAATTTACAATGCTCAAAGTTCAAAGAAAAGGACTACAACATGCGGCTTGTCGGGACTACACAACATTCCTCTAGGGTTAGTGACATCACCAACCCTAATATTTACATAAACCCCACCCCGGGAACATGCAGTCCATTTTGAGAAGAGGAAGAGCTTTAATTTGCGTTTAAATACAGTCGTGTCAAAAAACTGGCAAATGGACAAAAAACAAAAAAAAAAGGCTATAAGGTCTTACCGGTCTAGAATCTGAAATTATGAATCCTAAAGGCACGGCTCATGAATACGAATTATGTAACCATAATAAGCAGCTCATCTGAGCCTCCACACTTCAGATGCCCCTCAATGACCTGCATGAGACTCGAGATGCTCTGACATAACTTTTTAGAGTGTAGAACTGCATGTCCTTAACAAGACAACATCAGTATGAACTGATGACTCATCAAATATGGCTCATTTTAAAGTATATTCCTCCTACAGAATGAGCGTAAGGTCACAGCGCTCTTGGTTTGAGAAATTAGCATCCTCCTCAGAAAATGGATCTCGTAGCAGATTGCAATCGCATTAACATGTCAAGTGACCTCTTTCACAAGCCTGGACTTGTATTGATCAGCGAATACACTTCAGGTCACTGTGTGGCAATGAAATAACAAGGACAGTGTTAGATCTTTACTAAACAAACTGCAACAATATCAATAGAGACATCAACAGCTCTTCGGCCACCCAACGCCCGATGCGGAGGAGATCTCGGTGTCCTCAGCAATGCATTTTCTGTAACGCAGTAGATGTTGAGATCTGCAACTTTTAAAATATGATTTCTGTATAATAACAGACCTTCAGAAATCCAATCTGGTCAAGCTTGGACACTTCATATTTACCCAAATGGACAGGAAAAAAAAGTTAAAGGTATTCATTGACAGCTAGCTACTGTAACATGAGGATGTCAGTTTGAAGATTAAATTTATATTTTTTAAAACATATTGCAAAATTTGGAAATCAAAGAATTAATTGAATCTGTCCAACTCTTGATTCTCCACTTTCGATAAATAAGATGGTGTCAGCAACTGTCCAGAACAGCATTGGAAATGTACATTTTTACCGACCCGATCTCACGAGAATTCGAATTTTACGAGGTGGCTAATTCGTAACAATTCGTATCGACCTCACACCTAAGAATTAGTACGTTTTTTCTAAATCATACATATTTTACGATTGGCCAATTCGTATGAATTGATACGAATTACCTACCCCTGACCCCGCCCCTAAACCTACCTATCACATGGGTTTGGACAATTCGTATCGAATTCGTACGAGTGAGGTCTTATGAATTAGTACGATTTAGCCACTTTTTATTCACTCGTTACGAATTCGTATCGAATTGGTCGTAAATAGCGTAGATTTTTACATGTTACGTCTCAAAACTTGACATGCACAGAACAGCTCTATTTGTAACTTAAACATTGATGTTCTATTCGTTTTATTGGTAACACGTTAGATGTTTCTTACTTAACTAATAAGCAGTTACTGAAGAACCAATAGGTAATTCTTTAATGAAAATAAAAAATTTGATGGTTTTTCTTTATTAATTATTAATGAGTCCCTATTTTCACTTGAGAATACTGTTTCAGGTTCTAACTAATCTACAAACTGTTCAAAGGGCTTTAAACGATTCCAACGAACAAAATGAATGAATCTTTTACTGAGTCAAGAGACGAAATGAACGAATTGACTCGGAAAAAGATTTGTTTATTTATGAACGAGTTCGAACAGGAGAGTCAGGAACGCGCATCACAGAACAGAGCAAGGCGAACATTTCAGCGTATAAAACTTAAACTTTGTCATTTATTTATTAAATGAGCGATCGTTTAGCTTGATAAGACCCTGGTTTAGAAAGATGTTGTTGATATCTACAATGTTAAGTGCCTGGCGACACCTTATGGCGATGTTTAAAAGTATCGTTCTTTACAACAGTAGCATGAAAATAGAGACTAGTAGGTTAAAATGATTAAATGTCAAAACGGCTTGCCATACTCTCTGTTGTTTCGACTAGTCACAATTATGTTACAGATATCTTAAATGATAATACACACTATCCAAACTGTAATTACAACTAGTCAGAAAGACTTGTTGATATCTACAATGTTAATTCTGAATAGTCGGACTTAGCTTTTAAATGTTAAAAGGGCTTGCCATACAGAGACGTAGGCTCAGAGAGAGGATGACCGCATTCAAACCAAAATATCTGACTTTCTGTTGGTCCAAGTTAATGAGTGTGAATTAGAAAGTTGTCCGGCTTAGAGGAGTACAATATACATACCGATTTTTGTAACTGTTGATAAAACTAACAACCCCACTTTTGTCAAAAGGTGGCGCTATTTAGTCCCTGCACCACGCCCTAATAATAATAATAATAATCCAAAGCAATAGGGCCTTCGCCCTTTCAGGGCTTGGGCCCTAATAAAAGCCAGAAACAGTAGAGGTTAATGTGATCTACTGCAGAAATAATAAAAGTAGTAAGCTTTTCTACGGCACAGCCTGATAGTTTGATTGATTATTCAATGCCACAGCAGCCGCTTTCGCTTATCAACAGTTCTGTGCACCACTCATCATCTACAGGATGCCATCTGTTAACATTGGCTTCATATTTTCACATTGCCTGGTCTCATATATTTACTCAAGAGGTAAGCATCAGCTGATAATACTGAAAATCTATCATCTACTGTAATTCAGTTATGGCACTTGTATATCAGTCGGACAATCTCTTCTGTCATTCTTGGGCAGAAAAATCTGTGGATCTGACTTCAAGCCAAAAGTCTGGTTACGCAAGACAAGGTACAAACTCCAATTTCTCGACCCCAATGGAGAATAATATGAGCCTCGGTGTGAGCCTTTCATATCGCCGTTATGCTGGAACATTTACATAGGCGTAATTTCATTTGTGCCTCTTCTTCAGCGGCTGTGATAAGATTTGGCAGACTGATAAGGGCTCATCGCAGCTGCTTCAGAGATTAAGACTGAGACTGTATGTGGGGTGAGAAAAGCTCTAGGCGAGATAGGCAAGGCTTACAGATAGTGGATGAAGCATGTTTGTAACTCTAGAGCCTCTGGGAATGCTTTGTTTCTCCCAAAAACCTGTTTCACTATGGATATGACATACAGGTAGACTTAAACATTAATCATACTGAAACAAGATCATAATAATGCATCTTTCTCTGACCCTTGTTCTGTAAACTGCATTAGGTAGACAATTGTTGTTTTATAAACACTTTTTGTTATACTGGTTGAAACTCTCTTCACATACGGAAAGTAATCAATAATAGAAGTGGTCAAAATATTTTAAATCCTCCCAGAAGTCAATCATTTTCTCCCTTAAACCTCATCTTTGATCACCAAAATTACATATTTAAATGTTTTTTTCCTTGAAAAAAAAATAAAAAATAAAATAAAAATCATGCAATGTAAAAAGTGAATTGGGTCTTAAAAAAATAAGATCATTAATTTAAAATATTGTGTATATTTTAATAAGAAATGTATGCTTCAGTGTTGAATAGAAAATACTGAGAACATTTCACTAATAACTAAACATGTTTTAAGGATACACAATTTTGAACTGTCTACGCTGTTAAAATTAAGGAAAAAAAGCTACCTATATATTTTAAGAGAATTAGCTCAATTTTGCAGTTTTATTTAGAGACACCATTGATAGTTCCCAGCATGCTTTGCACATGGCTGGTAATGGAAAGGAAATATTGAAATTAACTCTTATGTTATGTGTTTTTGAGTAAAGGGAAACATCTGTTAATGTTTAATGTCCAGTTATGTTTGACATTTGAAAGAGTTTCTGTTATGTTGAAGTTTTGATTGTCACCATTGTGCAGAAGAGTAGGGCTTATATTAAGATTGTGAATAACTGCATGGATTGATACTTGGAAGCGTGTTTAGTTTTGTTCGTCAAGCAAAAACTTTGTTATAATGCTAATGCAGTAACAAGTTTGGTTATGCGCAGTGGTGGAATGCAACAAAGTACAAATATTTTGAAAAACATCGATCACCATAATAGTGACTTCAATTTATGTTTTTTTGATTGTTGTAAGTTTTACTCATTTTAAATGGTTAACTTTTAAGGAATAATTTGATTAATTATTACTCAATCTGTTAAATTGAATTAATAATATTGCTAGTAATCTGTTGCCACAATTATATTGATTAGATAAAGCATATTCATTTTTACAGTGTATAATGGAATATTTCTGACATTGGTTACTAACCTTTGTTCCACATTTGTGATTTTCTTTCTTCTGTTCTTCATTTTTTAGATAGATAGCTTTGTTTTTAGTGTATTGTTTACTTTTCTTCAATAATTAGTTGAGGACATTTTACCTAGTCTAGTATTAGTTTCTGCTGTAGTATATAAATTGGTATTGAGAATTGTGAAATGTCACTGGTATCATAGCATATGTTGTTATCATAGCAAAAATAGACCAGATAAGTATCACTATAATGGAATAAACGACTCATACATAAGATTGTGGTCATATCGCCCACTCCTACACTCTCAGAAAAAGGTACAAAAGATGTCACTGGGGTGTACCTTTTCAGAAAGGTAAACTTTTGCCCATTTTAGGTGTTAATATGTACATTTTAGGTTAGCATTCTAAAATGCTTATAAAATGCTTCTAAAATGCTAATATGTACATTTTAGGTCCTAATATGTACATTTTAAGTGTTAATATGTACATTTCAGGAGCTAATATGTACATTTTTAGATGTTAATATGAACATTTTAGGGGCTAATAAATACATTTTAGGTCCTAATATGTACATTTTAAGTGTTAATATGTATATTTCAGGAGCTAATATGTCCATTTAGGTGCTAATATGTACATTTTAGGTGTTAATATGAACATTTTAGGTGCTAATAAACAAATTTTAGGTCCTAATATGTACATTTTAAGTTTTAATATGTAAATTTCAGGAGCTAATATGTCCATTTTAGGTCCTAATATGTACATTTTAAGTGTTAATATGTAAATTTCAGGAGCTTATATGTCCATTTTAGGTGCTAATATGTACATTTTACTGTAGGTGTTAATATGTACATTTTAGGTGCTAATAAGTACATTTTAGGTCCTAATATGTACATTTTAAGTGTTAATATGTACATTTTAGGTGCTAATAAGTACATTTTAGGTCCTAATATGTAACATTTTACGTGTTAATATGTACATTTTAGGTCCTAATATGTACATTTTAGGTGTTAATATGTACATTTTAGGTGCTGATATGTACATTTTAGGTGCTAATATGTACATTTTAGGTGCTAATAAGTACATTTTAGGTCCTAATATGTACATTTTAGGTGTTAATAAGTACATTTTAGGTCCTAATATGTACATTTTAGGTGCTAATAAGTACATTTTAGGTCCTAATATGTACATTTTAGGTGTTAGATGTACATTTTAGGTGCTAATATGTACATTTCAGGTGCTAATATGTACCAAGGTACCAATATGCAGCCTTTGGGTACAAAAGTGTTCCTTTTGAAAAGGTACAGCCCCAGTGACAGCTTTTGTACCTTTTTTACTGAGAGTGTAGTTTTGTTAAATAATCGTTTTGCCATGCACACTAACAAAATGTTCTATATTGAGTGAACTATCCCTTTAAAATACACAGCATATGTTGTATATATAGTGTATATAGGCACTAAAAACAAGAGTTGAATTGTATCTGTAAGAATACCATTAACATTAGAAGGCATTATCTTGGCTACAAAGGCTGGAAAGCTGCTAAATATCTGATGGAAACGAGGATCTGAGGAGGAATGGAGAGATAACGAATGAGCCAAGACAAAACTGCAGTGAGTGAGAGAGAGAGAAAGTGTCTGGAGGGTTGAAACTCTGAACAGTTGATCTCTGTTTATTCACACTACGGCGCTTAACCTCTGCGATCTAAACACACTCCGCATCCACATAGTTAACCGGTTTATAAGCAGCCAAGTATTGCACAGCAATCAATTGCTCATGTCTTCCCTGCAGACATCTACAGTTCCACCTCCGCTGACTAATAATGCTCCGGATGAATTATTCAGCTGCTGGAGCGCCACACATTGTGTCCTACTTTGCATTTGCTTTGCTGACACCTGCTGGTACATCAATAACCGCCGCAATCAGGGCTCGGGCCTCTATAGGACACCTAAAAACTTCACAGTTTAAAGCGACTTGCTCTGAATCATCGCCCGTTTGCTGTTCCTTGATTAGCCAAAACTGTCTCGTCTCGTTCACAGCTGAGCCGTTTCTCAATGCCCTGAATCTTAACATTCGTCTCTGTGATGTATGTGTTGCGTCATGCTTGTGCTGCAAAAAAGAAGAGTTTTGGCTTTACCCTGAGTGTTTCATTTAACTCTCTGTTTTCTAATCTGTGATATAAAACCCAGGACAGGCACAAGTGCAAAGACTGTTCATATACCTAAACCATGCTAAATGAACTATAAATCAGAAGCCGCTCAGAGCAATCTACTTGTAAAATGGACCTCAATTATGGTACTAATCTGAGCCGTCAAATGACCACCATTAAGAAACTGTACTTTTGAATACATTTGAGCCATTTAGCCAACCTTAAGTACATGCTTTCTTTTTCAAAACACCATTCTTTAAAGACAATGTGGATGTCAGAGGTCTAAACCTGGGGAATGGACTGCCATTCATCTCAATGCCCATTTCACATCTTTAAGACTCCAGAAAAATGCAATGAAATATAAAAATAAAATAAAACTGGAAACAAAATAAATTCATATTATAATAAATAAACAAAAAAACAAACAAAAAACAAGGAAATTAGTTAATATGAAAATAAATCAAGGAAAAAAAATTATTAATAATGAAAAAAATCAATGAAAAAGTACATACTCAAATTCAATGCATGCTATCAAATTACTTTTAATATTTGTCAGAATATTGTCTGTATTCTCTAAACAGTCACATTCTGTATGCACTGAATACCTATAGAGTTGAAGTAACCCGAACAGGTTTAATTTGACTTGTGTGTAATGAATTAAGTTTATCTCACCATTATTTTTAACATTAATTCCCTGAGGTAATATTTGATTGGGCTGGCAGAAGTTAAAGTCGGCATGAAACAGCCGTCACGATTGTCTTTTCTTCCCTATTCTGACGTATATATCAGACTGAAACGGCTTCTCATAAAAAACAAATGTAGGGCGGGACTTGGTTTTGTTCATGGGGAATTGATTGGATGTTTTGCTATTGGTGGATCTCATGTGAGTGACAGGTTGCCCGCCCTCATCATGTCACGGCAAGAGGAAGCGGAAGTTATTTTGATTCAAGATTACCATTATCATTTATAGCAACCACCTAAATATAAGAATTGTCAATTTTAATTTCATGGTGACTTTAAGGGCCCTATTTTAACGATCTGAAACGCAAGTATCAAGTAAATTTGTGCGCGGGTCTTGGGCGCTGTTGCTATTTAACCGACGGGATAAATGACTCTTGCGCCCGACGCAAGTTTAAAAGGTGTTGGTTTGAAGTAGCTTCATTATTCATAGGTGTGGTTTGGGCGTAACGTGAAATAAACCAATCAGAGCGTCATCATCAACACATGTTGCATGATGGATTGTTATTTTTATGGTGGATTTACCAGGAGCGTTCACAGCTGAGGAGACCGACGCTCTTGCTCAGGGAGCCACCCACCCAAATTAGCGTCGGTTAAACATAATATACACGTGTGTCTTGCCAATATTGGGCAAACAGGTCTGATCCGTCATTACTACAATGAGCCTGAACATTTTGGGTAAATGTGTGAGCTAGATTTAGGCCTACATCTTCATGGGACACCACAATGATTTCCCTCATGTGTTAATATGTTTCCTTGTTATAATGTTTGATTTGCAAAATTAAAAAATGTTGCATCTGTGTTGATGATGAGAATCAAAGTGTATGTGCGTTGTGCACCCGCATACATTATAGCCAAGGATGCGCACTTAAAATAGCATGCAACATGCAATAGAACAACACGGCAACGTGCCACTGTCTTTAGACTAGGTGTTTTCTGGTCAGTGGCGCAATTGTTTTCTGGAAATGCAAAACAGCACCAAGGATTGTTTGCGCCGGGACACGCCTCCTTTTTGCGCCGACCCACCCAAGTTCACATCCTAGTTTACCGACGTGCGTCTGTGGAGGGAAAAGTCCACTTTGCGCGGGTGCAAAATAAGAATGATAAATGCGTCAGTGTATAAAAGTAATTTGCGCCCGGTGCAAGATAGTGCCCTGAGACTCACTGAACTGAACATGCAACAGGATGAGTATTTTGCTGGACTGTGTAAAGCAAAATCTATTGGCTTCATATCTTCATAATTTGCTCCACCTCTGAACCAACTTTCCTCATCAAATAAAGTCACACATCCCTCTTTCTTTAACCCTCCCTCATCAACCCCATCTGTCCATGCTGAGTCCTGGGTCATCTCCTCCAGTCCTGGGAAAGAGGCGTGGATTTCCTCTACAGAATTAGCTTAAAAACAATTCCCCCCAGCGGGATGTAAACGGCTGTGTGCTGCGGGAAGCCTTTGATGAATTCTTCTCAGTTTTTAGAAGACAGAGTATCAGTGTTCAAGACGACCCAGGGGAAAGCTCTGTTCATGGCTCTCGATGGAGAAACGCTCCAGCCCAATCACACACGCCGCCTCCAGAGACCAGTGACACGGCTAACAAAACCCAGTGGGCTTATTCAAAGATTAACACAATGTTTGTAGCGGCCGGGGCTTCTCACAGCTCAAAACCTGCTGTGTTTCCATTCAAAGTAACTCACAGTATGTGCAAAATTGGAAAAAAATCAGCATACAACATTTGCAAATAAAGCCGTGTTTCCATCCCATGGGTTCAAGAGGACAAAATCGTCACTTCCTTGGAAACTGAGGCAAAATAAAAAGTTTCTGCAAGCCATTTATTGGTCCTCTTCTCCAATCGTATTGCGCTGCAGATCTTCAATGGCTTTGATTTAAACCCTTTTATTCTCGGTGGCCTCTCAATGCCTCAGGACAGAAGCAAAACTCACTTTCAACCACAACAACAAGGAAGCTTTGACTCCCAGCACGACTGCCTCGCTTAACAAGAACTGGCAGGTGCCATTTCAGGCCCCCCTGGTCGCCGTTATTTAAAACATTAATTGCTTTTTTGGTTTTAATGCGGTTTGCCATTTAAAATGTTAATTGCTTTTTTCTCTGAAAGGACTCGGTGACATTACTCAAGGAGTCACTGGCTTGAGCGTCAGCTTTACTTCCATCAACAAAGGACAAACATTTGCACTCCTCCGCGTGACAGCTAATCTCCCACAAATATGACAAGATTCAAATATTGTACTAAATGGATCAGTGCTATCAATAACATTAAAATCATATATTTAAAGTAAGCAAATCAACAGATGGATTTAATCTGATTAAGGGCGTGTGGATGCCCCCGTCTGAGTGACATTTGATGGAGATTTTCAAAGGAATCACGGCAGCCAATGACATGGAGCTCATACACTGTTAAACTTATTATAATTATCAATAGACTGAAAACTCCAAATAATGCAGTCTCTCTAAACTTTCTGTCCATCTTAATGTAATAAGAACAGCTTATTCCACATACATAACTTGAAAACAAAGAGCTCCTGAAAATAAAACCAAATTAAATCAACATTTGATTCCATAAAGCTCACAGTCTTTGGCAAAGCCAATGATTATTCCATCAACTTGCAATAAAAAACCCAATACAGCCTAGTGTGATTATTAAACTGCAAAAGGCTGCAGTTTCACTCAATAAATATGTAGACATAAATGCATTGGGCGGCTCTATTATAAAGTGCATTGAGTTTGAAGTTCACATTCTCTTTTTGACCGAACAGAATAATTAAGTAAGTAAAATACTGTTTAAAGGTGCATTGCGCAAGTCTCTGGGTTTTTGCAGAACTACGCCCCCTCTGGCGACAAGCGAAACTGCAACAAGAGGTGTGCACGCTCATGGACCACAAACACACACGCACGCTTGCACCGAGCTCCTCATAACCAAAGGACCATCAGCCGCACAAATCTTTTGTTTCAGTCATAATGTCTTCAGAGGTAATAAATTTATAAATCTGCAAGTCATTTTAAATATATGAAAGTAAGGCATTTGAGTAAATTACACACTTATGTGTGTGTGTGAGGGGAAAACGGAGGTAGTAGAAAACTTTGTTTTTTGTTTCCATCAATCTCCATGTTGAACTGTTTTATGTGCTTACTGTATCCACTTATGATTGTATTATTATGGAAACACGTTCATGAACAATATAAGTTATCACTTTGTATAGGACCCGTTTGAGCCCTAGAGCAGAGCGGAGATCTCTCCATTTGTTGAAAGCTTCCCGATGTCGACTCTCGTCTTATTCCGACGCCTGGCACTAGACAAACGTTTTATTTTCTTTGTCTTACGTGGAGTTTGCGTTGGGGTTTGGAATGAACTACAAGCCGGTCTCTTTGAATCCATCTTCTACTTTTGTCGAAAGTTGACTCAAGTTTTGTCGCTCAAGTTATCTTCGCTGATACGGAGAATGGTGGCGAATACACAAACCTGCATGACATAGCCAGGTGTGTGTGAACGCGCATGACGTCACGCCCAGTCTCAAATCCGTCCCGAATCCCTCTTATTTATTTTACTGTAGGATTATAGAGGCGATCCCAGTGATCAGAGAAGGGTCATTCAGCCCATCAGGCAATTGTTTAAGCATGTATGGCTTAGAAAAACTGCATTTTTAACATGAAATGTTGTGCAATGCACCTTTAAATGGAGATGACTTCTACAAATTCACAGAGTAAGTGTGTTAAACAAAACCAGCAGTTCCATCACTTAGCAAAGTATTCCCACTTTAGAAGACACCTTACAGCTGAAGTAACACATTTAACTGAAACATGTATGTGCTTTATCAAATATACATTATATATTCCTGTAATGGATGCTGCTTATGTCATGTGATAAAGAGGGAAGGTGGATTAAATAGAGAAACTACATAAATCACATGTGCAGTAGACAGCAAAGGCCCTATGTAGGTCTCTAATATGCAAATGTATTATGCTAAGCAGATTTAATACAAACAGCACCATTTTGTCTCCAATTAATATTTCATGGCCCTCTAGGCAGACATGGATTGGGACTTACTGTAAAAACCACATGAAGAAACTGTGTGCATCATCTAAAGAACTACATGACGAAATTCTCAAGTCAAGTTAACCGGTTATGATTAGCCTGGCAAGCCAGACCTATCAAGATGTTAGGTCTGGGAACTCACAATTGGCATACCTCAATCCGGGGAGTGGGATAAAAGGTTGTCTTTTAATATCCCTCTGCACGCCATAGGATAGCGCTAACCAACCAGAGCAATGAATGGCTGTGGCTGAGTGAGTCCCATGCGTTTTCCCATGGTTTTAAGTTGATATATTAAACTTTTGCCGTATCCGGTCGTCAAAACTCTGCACACATCTTCCTTTTTTAATAATGACTTAAGGGACGTTCTCTAACTCCAAGTCGTCCAGAGTCGCGGCCAAAGCCGAATCGAAAGACCGCTGTTCGCCAGCTGCATCTTGTTTGTTTTCAAGTATCAGGGAAATCACCTATGGAAAATCACGGCGCAGAACCGTCACAACTCTGCCATTATTGTGTTAAGCCCGCCCACCAACTTTATACACGATGTGATTGGTCCGACCAGAGTTTGGTTTTTCCACTTCGAAAGTCAACGTAGAGTTGCTAGACCACACTTTGCTGCAAAATAATTTTTGCTGCCGCTAGGGTGCGTCTGAGATTTCAAAGCTAGGTTATGAGCACACTGTAAAAAATAAACCGTAAATTTTACGGTAAAAAACCGGCAGCTGTGGTTGCCAGAACTTTACAGTTAAAAATACAGTAGGAACGTTAATGGTTTTACAGACTTAACTTAAAATTTACAGTAATAAACCGTATTTTATTTTCGGATAAAATGTGGATTTACCAACTTACTGACGTATTGATATCTGTTTAAGACCATTGTAATGCACTGACAATCAACAATCATCACAGCAGTGATGAGTTACATGAGCAATCACAGCTCATCACAAGTGAATACTTGTGTAAAGCAATACTTATTTAAAGAAGCTGCACAATGTCATTCACAAAAACATTAAGCACCATCATGCTAACACACATAAAATTAAAAAAAATGCAATAAACATTAATTTAACAACATTAAAAGTAACATAAAACCCTAATGTACATAACTGATTAGAAAAAAAAAACAATAAAACTATGAGGAACCATAGTTATTTCAACAAAAATACATAAAATGTGAAGTGTCACACAGGGAATTGTGGGAATGTCAATTTACGGCTTTTCACTGTAAATTATACCGATTTTGTTCTTTTCACTTTCAAAAACTGTAAATTTAACGGTATTTTACTGTAAATTATTTCACAGTTATTTACCGTGTATAGTACGGAAACTTTCTGTTTACCAATTAACAGTTTTGCACTGTAGCATTTTTACAGTCTTTTACCGTTAAAATCACGGTATCAACATGCTAAAATCAAAGCAGTGATATTAAAAAACATTGGATTTTAAAAAGGTAAAATGTGTTAAATGGCTGAAAACAGCATGCAGACTAAACACACTCTCAACAGACACAAGCGGAGACGTTATGGCGTTGCCAGCGACACGCAGATTTTGCCGCTGTAGTGGACATGCACCGTTATAGTTACAGTGTAAAGTTTAAGTCCCATTTACCAGAAAAAGCACACTCACATTAATAATAGCAATGCAGAAGTTCAGAAATGCATCATTTTAATGCCACTATCAGATCTGAGCATGTGTGCGGCAGACTGTCTCATCTGAACTCACCGCATGAGCTCAATCCCGTCTCGTGAGGAGGGCTGCCGAGTCATCATGGGTGTCCAGAGAGCGACGGGGCACGAGTTGGGAAGCAGGCGTCGACGAAGCCTCTTCCAGCCCTCATTAAATCCCCAGATGGACAGAGCACCGGTGCCATCGGTCTTCATTGGGAGGTTCGGTCCACAATATCCACTTCACGAAAACTGATATGATAACCAAAACTATAAGAATATCAGAGCGGGAAGGACAGGCTCAGTCACCAGTCTGTGTTACAAGAAGAGAAAACTAAATAAGACTTGAAATCATTTGTCAGGTTAAGAGAAAATGATTTATATATGTGACATAAATTGTGTTATATATACACTCTCAGAAAAAAAGGTACAAAAGCTGTCACTGGGGCTGTACCTTTTCAAAAGGTACACTTTTGTACTCAAATGCTGCATATTGGTACCTTAGTGATACATATTAGCACCTGAAATGTACATTTTAGCACCTAAAATGTCACTGTCCTACAGAGTTTAGCAGAGTTTAACTTCAACCACATCAAATAACACAATCTCATCCCAATCGTCATATAACTGACGTCTTGGGACGTCCTTTTGACCATTCGTCAATATATGCCTTTTTAGGGCCCCCTGTAAGACGTCGGTAGATGATCGATCCCGGGTCGTCATACTGACGCTTTACATTTAACGTCAGTTAGGTGACGAGTTGGGTTTAGGGTTAGGTTTAGGTCTGGGGTAGAGTTAGGATCCCATAGCGTCATCTACTGACGTTTAAGGGGCCCTAAGAAGGCATATATTGACGAATGGTCAAAAGACGTTCCCAAAACGTTAGTTATATGAGCGAATTGGGATGAGACTGCGCTGCATCAAACACACCTGAACAAGTAAATAAAGTTCTTCAGGATTAATAGAAAGTTATAGGCAGGTGATTTTTTCATGGTTGGAGCTAAACTACAGGACAGTGGCCTTCCAGGACCAAAGTTGCTCATATAGTGTATATAGTGACAGAGAATATGACAAAACCACAAACTCACTTTCAGAAACAAGACCTGCTGTTTCTCCATCCAGGCCCCGCGGTTGAGTCGTATTCTCTGTTACATTTCCCAGAGCTTCAATTCAACACAGTTTTGTTTGACGATCAGGACAAACAGTGAATCTGGCAGAACTCTCCTGTAATAAAGATAAAAAACCCCATCAGGCTGAAATACGGGTGACAGACACAGAGAGCGCATCGGCTCCACAGAACATGATGCAGGACGTGTTTGGAAAGCCTGTTCTCTGCACTTTCTTCGTCCTTGAGAGCAGATCTCTTCATATCTTCACGCTTCCAGCGAAGATAATCAAAAGACCAGCATGCTTGTGTCAACTAGAAGCGCAGAGCCCAAAAAGCTTATAAACCTCTAGAAATTATATTTGGCCCGTGCTTTATCCGTAGGATCGCAGATGGCGGTGGCAGAATGTGGGGTTTATGTGAATAAGAAAATGACATGAAACCAGATTCAGAGCGCATTCGTCAAGCTTAGAGAGAATGAACACGTGCTGTCGCTCTTTTTGATTTATCCGCCGCCCTTGATGGAGATCTCGTCTCCGCCCTTCAGATATTTCATACATGCCTGGCCGACTATAATGAAATCAAATATAGTTTGAAGGAGGGAAGGTTTATGGTCTGTCGAATGTGCCGAAATGACTTTTTGAGCACATAAATTTACAAAAATACATTTCTAGTCTAAGTTTGAAAGTGACCTGTGTAACAAATAACTTAGTAATATTAAAATGCTGATTTTAAGTTTAAAAGAAAGGGTTTGAAAGTTGTGTAGGTTGGATGTGTTGCTAATTACACCCTAAAAATTTTAAGAAAACCCAGAAAACTTTTTTTTAAGTCAAAGAGAACAT
>JAQIUQ010006282.1:112500-185282 GCA_030378365.1 Hybognathus amarus
AACTTGTGTCATTGTCAAGTTCACATTCAAAATGTTTTCAATTGTGCATAAAGTTTATTGCCAAGGCTAGAGGTTTCCTCACTTTTCATTAATTGTGTTTTTTTATCACATACCAGGTAAGATTCAGTGAGGTACCTCTACAATACAGAAGGAGAAAATAAAATAAAATAAAAAAAAAATGATATGCATGTGTATTTTTTAGTGGCACTGAGACATAACAAACACGGAGAAAGCATCACACAACATGCTGGAAACTTTTCTGATTATCAATGTTGAAAACAGTTGTGCACTCTAAACAATGCTGGGTTGTTTTAACCCAAAATTGGGTAAAATATTGACAAACCCAAATGTTGGGTTAAAACATGTCATTTAACATTCAACTTTCACTTTCAACTGTACATTTTTAAACCAACATTTGGGTTTGTCCATGTTTTGACCCAAATTTGGGTTGAAATAACCCCAATTTTTTTTTATATATTTTGTAAAAATATTACAAAAATAATATTTTTATTTTTATGAAAACCATGATAAAGTTTTGTTTAGGATTTTTTGATGAAAAGAAATGTTAAAAAAACAGCAATTATATGAAATTGAAATCCTCTTTCTCTTTTTCTTAGTAACAAGAAAAGAGCAAAAGTTCCTCCTCAAGGTGATTTGTGCACTTTCCTTTTAATATTCTTTTAGTATTCTCAATTATGGTTTTGTCAGCTACATAAAAAGCAAGCTGACTGCGTTGAGCACTTAATTATACATAATTATCATCCGTCTAACAAAGACGAGCCGTGCTGTCAGGACTTCACTTTCCTCAGAGAGGCTGGACTGGAATTATCAACATCACACATTAGAAGCGAACGACACGACGACTGCGTTGTGTTTGTGAGATTTCACCTTGGATGTCACATCATTAAATGCAACAGGTCTGCGCCGCAGCCTCCACAAGCTCACGGGAAGACCAAGGACACGTTTCTGAAAAATAATTTATAGAGAAGCACACAGCATAATAGCTTTGTCAATAAAGTCAGTTCATCATAACTGCAATAACACTGATCTGATTACAGTTGCATGAGATCAACATATGACTTTATAATGTTGTGTCAAAGCCACTATAACATCCAGTGCATGTTACAAAATGAATAAGAATGTGTTTTATTATAAAAATGGATATTTTCAAATTTAAATTCTGATTGAATGAGATTCATGAGGTGGTTGTAAAATGCAGATGCTTTAAAATTTAACGTGCCAAGCTGTTACACTGCATGTAAATCACCTTTAAACTGCCTGAAGCTATTGTTTCATCAAATTATTAATATTAATAAACTGAAATATTTCTTGAGCATAAGAGTCAGTAAATGTGCACATTTCCCCTGCATTATATTTGTATGTTTGTGTTGTAAATTAAATGGTGAAAACAAAGACAAGATATAAAAAAGTTGCTGATCATGCACTGCAAAAAAATATTTTCCACTACAAAATATCTAAACATTCATAAAGCAGTAGGTTTTTAAAGGGATAGTTGACTTTGAAATTAATTTTTGGTATGTTTTATCTTACCTCAAGGGCATCCAAGATGTAGGTGTCTTTGTTTCCGCAGTATTTTCAATTTTGATATTTTTAGGTCAAACCGTTCTTGTCTGTCAGTCATATAATGGAGGTCTATGGTCACCACCTCAAAGAGCATGCACAGAGAAGTCCAAATTAAACATGATTTAATGACTCGTAAATGTAAGTACACATTGATGGCCTAAGACATAGAAACGAGCAGTTTGTGTGAGAAAACGAACAGTATTTATATCGTTTTTACCTCTTGTTACTAATACTGTTTGTTTTCTCAATACATAAATACTGTTTGTTCTTAATGCATGCTCTCTATTTATCATCATACAAATATATATATATATATATATATATATATTTTTTTTTTTTTTTTTTTGCAAAACAGCAGCACACTCAAAACAATATTTAGGCCTAAATTTAAGATTTATGCATTTCAGTTGTACTTCAAATTTCCATGTATTTGTATTACAGAGTTTTACATACACACACTAATAAACCAACCCGATCACACTAAATGCGTCTTTGTACTGTAGCACGCAGTGTGTTTATCGTGCAATTTATGTGTGCAATATGTGCAATTTATACGCTAAAGTGAGTTTTTATGTGCATACACTAAAAAAAGGTTCTATATATGTAGCATAGGGTTCTTTACTCAACTGACAATAGTGACCTAATAATGTCTATAATTATACTAAATGATAATAATGACAAGAAAGAACCCTTTTGGCACAAAGGTTCTTTAAAGGCTATTATTCATTCATCTATTACATTATTCTGCAACATTTTGTAGTTGTAATTAAATTATTGTTTATTAAACTGTTGTAGTAACTTAATATCCCATTTTAATCATGCTGATTTTTGAAGGATAGAAACTGAAATGTCACTATTCGTGTGATATTGATTAATTACATTTTTAAACCCCCATATCTTGAATTTTATGATCATTCATGCATTGCATTTTAGGGGTTCCAAATACGTAGCAGCTTTAGAACCTTTTACGGATTCTATATAAACCTTTTCTTCTAAGAGTGTAGGATAAACATGGGTTGGTTAGGGTAGGTTTAGTAGAGGTGTCGGGTGCGTGTGTATTACGCTAAGGGATAATCCACGGCTATGCATTAAAGGATTTTTAATGCACGGCACTTAGATAGGCAAAGAACCACGCGGCGCAAAGCGGAGGGTGGTTGCCTATGACGTCGTGCATTAAATTCTTAGAATGCATGGCTAATCCGTGCGATTATCCCGCTGATGCCTCGGTTATTTGCCAAGTTAAAAAGAAGTTAAAGTTATAACTGATGTTTACAGTGTGATTTTTTAACAGACGTGTAAAAATGACGGTTATTTTCTTTCTTAAGTTACGGCTCGTTAAGTTCTAGCACTCAAAATGCAAAAATCATCCATTTAGCCTACCTAAATAAATTTTTTTTTCATATGTGTCTCTCACTCTGTTTGCTGCAAGCGTAACTGTTACTATGGTTACCAATGTTTTTTTTACAGTCTATGGTTTATAGTCAGCGGATTCATTTCGAACTGTAATCAAACTGACTGGAACTACCTGTGCGTTAAACGGTTTTACTTGCACACCTTCCAGCCAATCAGAATCGAGTATTTAAACAGCCCGTGGTATAAACCCAACTGAACTGCATATCAAATGCGCGCGAAAACTGCGTAGCACGTAAAAACTAATTTTTGCGTATAAATTGCACGACAATACACAACGCGCATTATAGAGATGCATTTACTAACATGATGCATATTTGTCAGTCATACATTGTATTAAATGCACAATAACCAGGTTTTATATCATCAACAAATTCAATTTCAATCAATTACAGATTTGACCAAATTGAATGCAATTCAAATATACAAATCTTTTTGATTTTGTCGAGTGTAAACAAGAGCTTTTTGACTGCGAAACCGCAACATCAAACCCCACCACAGCGGGAGAATCCAATGAAGAAAGCACAAAACCTTTTAATTCTTGAATTTCAGGGGATTGTGAGCGCTGAGGCCCAATAATTGTTTAATTGAGTCTTCATAATGCCTTCTAATTGCAGAACACAAACCCACATCCAGCAGACAAACGGCCGCTCGGCCAGTATAATGGGCCTTATTGCTCGTAGTATTTCTCTGGCAGCTTGTGTTTTGCTGAAAGGTTCAGCGCCGCCGATTGATACGGCTCGAGCAATCGCTCGCATTAAAGCGCAACAAAGGCTGAATTGAGGCAGCGCCGGTGTTGTGCTCCTGCTTGGCTGGACTGCTCTGCGCTGGGGCTGATATACAGTTTACACTGGGGATTCATTAGTAAGGGACAAAATTAATTCTGCTTCATTCCAGTATAATCCAAGGCAATGACCATGTTCTCATGAAAACCTGTCTTTAAGATTAATTGTTGTGCTCAAAAGAGCTTTTCTCTCTTGAACTAGTTAACCGTGGGTCACTCTAAACCCCGGTAATCTTGCTTTACGTTTCACACTGCTCATCATTTAACAAATAACACTGTAAAAAAATTGCTGTAATTATGCAGCAGTTTGCCAGTAACTTACTGTAATTTGAATGTAATGCATATTTACTGCAACAGTTTGTTCAAAGTTAAATGAACATTTAACATTAACAAGCTCTTTGTCTTTACATAATAAAAACTATAAAGTAATCGAACGACAAAGCATTCTGGGAACCAGAAATCTTCATCAATCTTTTTCAGTTTTTTTCCTTCAGATTTTGGTTCCCATGAATGCTTTGCATGATGCTTTTATTTTAGTTTTATTCTGTAAAGATAAAGACTTGTAGAAATTCTAAAAAATCTTAAAAAAAATCTAATCTAAAAATCTAATTCTAAGAAAAAGATAAAAAATCTGTAGAAATTACAGTAAATTACAGTAAACCTGGCAGCTAGTTGCCAGTAACTTACTGTAGATTTAAATTGATGTTATTTACTGGCAACAGATTGTTCAAAGTTAAATGAACATTAAACATTAACGTCCTTGTGGTGTTTGTGTCAGTGAGTGATTGGACGAATGCAGCGCATGACCTTCACAAGCTTTGTGCTTTATATATTAGGCTACCGATGACAGCATTACGTTTTTTTCTGAATGAGCGTTTCAGACAATAAGAATCACGGTTTGCAACAAAATTGTTTTCAACATTGATGATAATCATAACTGTTTCTTGAGCATCAAATCAATGCTTTATGAAGGATCATGTGACACGGAAGACTGGAGTAAAGATGCTGAATATTCAGCTTTACATTTTATATTCACATTAAAATCAGTTATTTTAAATTGTAATAATATTGAAATTTTTTTTACTGTTTTTACCATATTTAAATGTACTTTTTTACAAAAAAGTTACACTTTTTCAAGGTGTCATTGTTACATACTGTAAAAAACAATAAGTAAAAATTACTTAATTTTATCAAGGCTAGTTTTCGCACTGATATTTTTTGAGTAAATTTCACACATATTATTAAAATGAAAGTAACATAAGAAATTAAGTAATTTTTATTCAGCTAATTAAAGGTTAAGTAATATCTAGTCTATTTAATTGAATTTTTCTTAGTACAACATTTCACTCTAACAATATAACATTGAATTTAACCACAGTGTTTAAGTAATATTTTTTCTATAACAGCTCAGAAATGGATTCACTTTGTAGTCCTATAGAATACGTGCAGTATTCATGTACACAGAATCCATTCATCATATGCTGTAATCTTTTTAAAAATAATTTTTTTTATTTCCTTTTTTTACTTTTTTCCAAAAAATAATAATAAAAAAATTCCATTTCCAACACCATCCAACATAACATGCCTACACAATACAACATGATACATATTTATCAGATCCCTCAAAAAGACTTAGAAATTTCATCTTGTAAGTAGAAAAGGATTGGAGATTTTGTCAAACTTTCCATTTCTTAATAACGTAGTTACTGTCTTTTAATACATAGTCTCTGATTATAACAAGATTTGAAGAGATCACTGATTCTGCAGGTATATCATAACCTTTAAAACAAGAAATATTCCTTGCTTATTAAGTAATAAATACTTGCAGTGTGT
Organism: Hybognathus amarus; assembly: GCA_030378365.1. Lineage (NCBI taxonomy): Eukaryota > Metazoa > Chordata > Actinopteri > Cypriniformes > Leuciscidae > Hybognathus > Hybognathus amarus. The sequence goes on from JAQIUQ010006282.1 coordinate 118,112, forward strand.
CTCATCACATCTTCATTTTTGATATAGCATGTGTGAACACAGACCTCAATACTTGGTCAGACAATACACAATGACGGTAACATCTGATAAATCGTTTTTGTGTTTGAATGTGTCATTTTAAGTAGAAAATGAACTCCAAATGTCACAAAATGGCAAATTACCAATCCTAACAACAAAAGTAATGATAAAATAGTGTAAATACAGCTGGAAAAACAGCTGAAAAATCAACCTAATTAATTATTCATGGCCCAGTGCATGATGGAAACACCAGTATCAGAAAAAGTTGAGTAATTTTACTTAATTTTATAATGTTGATATTTACACTTTCATTTCTACACGATTGAATTGAGTCTCTACTATAGAATTTACTTATTTTTTAAATTCTTGCATGAACTAACGTTTTCATGTAAATTACATTGTTTTCTTTTCTAGTATTTACTTCACCACAAAATCATTTTTATCACAATATTTACTTACTATATAGTTAGGGTAGGATTAGGTATTTGGTTGCATGTAATCATGATAATTTACTGTCATGCAACATGACATATGTAACAAGGACACTGTAAAATAAAGTGTTACCAAAAATCTTACCAAACAAACTTTTGAACAATCACAACACCTGAACTTCTGCAAAAGTATCAGACATCTTGCCTGTTTTTCTCAAGTCTGAAATGTAGTCATTTCATCATGTCATCATTCAATCATTCAAATTTGATTTGCATCAAGCAAGACGATTACCATGATCACATGCAAGATTCAATACAAAACAAAATAATATACATGCAACCCCAAAAACATTGTATCTTTAACGATACAAACATTTACAACTGAATAGGCTACTTTTTTTCTAGCGGATTTTCTAACCTCAATTAATATTTTCTCTTAAATGAAACATACCAGACAAATGCAATTGCAGCCTGGGCATGAAGTGCTCTAAAGAACACAGAGGCCAATTTCTCAGTGTGTTTAGCCCACCTCATGTTTTCACACTCATCATCTGTATCTCGTGCCAGAACTGTGCCTATAGGTCCGCCACATACCACTCATTAGATTAGAAGAGACAGCTCACGCTGGACGCGAGATGTAATCACATTGTTACAGTCTGCACCAGTGCGCCCACCATAAAGATAGCTATTTACATGCAAATTACTAGCACAGATTTGTCATTAGTGTCATTACCTGTGACCCCGACTCGACATGCCATCACATTACGACCGGTGCTTTCTGGTGTAGCTCAATCTCACTTTTCTGAATAAGCGCATGCGCCGTAAAGACCAGAAACTTTTGCCCTCAATAGAGCCTCAGGCTGTCACATGACTTCACAGATATACTTCCACCATTGACATCTCAGAATCAAACTAATATATTACGCTAACACAGATCATGATTTTTAGACAATAAAAGTAAAAACAGCTCTATATTTTTCAGCATATTTGAACAATCATCAAATCGTTTTTAAATGAATATAATTCATATATTTTATATAGTAATTCGTCTAAATGAGCTTAAAAATATTTGAGATTGAGAAATTTTATAGTATAAACACCACTGTTCAAACTCTCTATTTTGCTGTATCATTAAACCTTCACCAGAGTCTGTCTATGGAGAGTCTGGCCACTCCCTATTGTACTGAATTTTGGATGTAGTTCCACCAGAGTTCCACTGGGGGCAATTGCCCATGAGTGCAAAATGAATGGGAGTCTATGGAGCTAGATGGCTAAATTTGTCTCTTTCACCTCGATTGCCGTCTGAGAAATCTCAGATTTGATAGTAGTTTCTGCAAGTTCAACATGGGTTATATGTCTCAAGACTGATCTTGGGACATGACAAGAGCCAAGAACCACGTAAAAGTGGTCTCAAGCCGGCTCTAGCAATACAATACTACAATATCCACAGACGATATCCGCAACGGATTGAAGTGCTATGTCCGATTGAAGACAGTGTGGTCTGCCACCAACAGTGTGTGTGTGTAACCATCAGCGACAAAACAACAAACTTTCCGGATCCTGCACTAAAGTTTATAATTTCATTTTTCAGAAATATAATTAATGTATTTAAAAGTTGCAGAATGGATTCATTTTGAGAACTTCGAAATCAGCAGAGATAGACAGTGCAGTGCAAACACAAACATGCAGCTATACAGTTATTGCTTCAGCCTTAACAACACCAGTATGTTTCTAGCCCCTCCAGTGCTTGAGCTTGGTTTTCGGTCTCAACTGGTCTCGGGCTTTGCTTCGGTCTGTTGTTCGTCTGAGTCTTGGTCTCAGGTCTCTGTCTCAGTCTCGGTCTCGGTCTCGGTCTGTAGTCTTGGTCTCGGCTCTGATCTCTGGTCTTGAACCTTGTCTCGGTCTCGATCTCTGGTCGTGCTCTGGGTTCTAGCCTCGAGTCTTGGTCTCGGTCTCGGTCCGGTCTCGGTCTTGGTCTCGGTCTTGGTCTCGGTCTCTGTCTCGGTCTTGGTCTCGGTCTTGACCTCGGTCTTGGTCAGGTCTTGATACCCTCTGGTCTTGGTACTGTCTCTGGTCTCGGTTTAGGCGGTCTTGACTACAAGTCTAGTTATAGGTCGAAAGTTGAATATGTCCTTTCGATTTCTTACAGGTTGAGTTGTTTTTGCCTATAACATGCTAGCATTGTGCTAATGATCGCTGGTTGGTCAGTGAAGGACTGATTACTACCAGAGACACTGCTTGATGGCATCGTGGCATCCGAAGCGGGACCAATGTGGTAGTTAACTTTCAAAAAACTTTTGCTGATAATTTACTCACCCCCATGTCAACCAAGATGTCCACGTCTTTCTTTCTTCAGTCGGAAAAGAAATTAAGGTTTTTGATGAAAATATTCCAGGATTTTCTCCATATAATGGACTTCAATGGGAACCAAACGGTTCAAGGTCCCAAAGACAGTTTCAGTGCAGCTTCAAAGGGCTTTAAACGACACCAGATGATGAATAAGGGTCCTATCAAGGACCCTCCGAGTCATGACTCGAAAAAAGATTCAGTTCATTTTGATGAACGAGTTCGAACAGGGTCACAAATGCACATCACAGAACAGAGCAAGGCGAGCATTTGTGCTTATAAAACTTAAACTTTTTTATTTGTTTTTGAAATAACTGATCGTTTCACTAGATAAGACCCTTATTCATCGTCTGGTGTCGTTTAAAGCCCTTTGAAGCTGCACTGAAACTCTCATTTGGACCTTGAACCGTTTGGTTCCCATTGAAGTCCATTATATGGAGAAAATCCTGGAATGTTTTCATCAAAAACGTTAATTTCTTTTCAACTGAAGAAAGAATAGACATGGACATCTTGTATGACATGGGGGTGAGTAAATTATCAGCAAAAGTTTTTAATCCTCTAATCCTAATCCTTTAAGTTATTAATCTTCCACTATAATAATAATAATACAATTTGTTTAGTTTATGTTCATATAAAAAAGCTAATAAAATAATGTTTAAATTGTATTTCAAATGTATTTAAAAATTTTTGAATAGAATAAAACAATAATAAAATATTTTAATATACATTTATCTATTTTTTAACTGAAACTTAAATTAAACCATAAAAAAACAAGAGTACATCACCAGTACAATGAACTTGGACTGCTTTCCGGAGGTTGGCTGGTCCTTAAAGGCCACAGACATCCATGCGGAGCCAAACATCGGGCCCCTGGATCACTTGAGAGGACAAAACCATTAAGAGCCAAAGCATTTGGAGGAGCTCTTGAGCGCTCGAACTGAAACACAGGAGAGGAGACACAGACTCACATGGAGGATATGAGAACGGTGGAGCCAGATTGTTCTGTCATTACAGTCCTGAAGCTGGCGGACACAAAACCCACATCAGGTGCTGCTGGAGGGACAGTCTGTTTAAAGTGTCTCACTTCATGTTGTGCCTCAAACTGAGCTGTCTGGTCCAGATGGAGAAGCTTGTTTTCAGTTCTTCAAACGGCAGGACACAAGCCTGTCGGGATACAAACAATACAACATGCAAATGATAAAATGCAACATCATTTAATCATGCAGGCTATAAGATGATTAATCATGATTTCAAAAAGTACATGTATCTAGATCAATGTTGTTCCTTTTGCTATGTTATGTTATAAAACTGAAAGACATTTGTATTCGGAACAGTCTAGTGATCATTTCTGATTCATTTCACAATGGAAATTCTGTTTTACCCCTAAAATGGCAGATGATCATAAGCCATGTTTTGAATTAGTCTCAAAAATCAATGTCCAAAAAGTCAAATTTATCCTGTTGCTCAAATGTTGGTTCTCAAATATATGTGTACCGATTTGTATCTCTGTCTGGAGAGACACATAACTGATGAAAAGTGCTTGAAAAAAGAGAATTTTGGAAATACGTTATGATCCAAGTATGTCTGTAGAAAAAAATAGATGATAGAGAATAATCAAAGTGCATCAGGAAAGACCTCTGGAGAAACAAACAAACACAAATCATGATTAAAACATGTTTCTCAATTAAGTGCACACAAGTTCCTGAAGAAATAATTCACCCTGTATTTTTTTTTACACTGTAAAAAAAATGTTGGTTTAACTTAAAAAAAAAAAAAAAGTAACCTGGCTGCCTTAAAATTAAGTTCATTGAACTGGAAAAAGTGAGTTAATACAATGAAGGAGATTGATTTAATCATCAGAAACTCAAAATAATAAGTTATCTGAACTAAATAAATTATTGAAGTTTATTTGACAAAAGAAAAAATGTTGTGATAACAAATCTTGAAAATATTTTTTTACAGTGACTGCAAACCTGCATGGTGCACTCTAAAAATGCTGAGTTGTTTTAACCCAACTTTGGGTCAAATATGGACAAACCCAAATGTTGGGTTAAAAATGTAGCTACAAAATTTAACCCAATGGCTGGGTTTGTCCATATTTGACCCAAAGTTGGGTTGAAACAACCCAGCATTTTTTAAATGTGTGTTATTTTCTAAGTATCTTCAATTATAGTTTAACCATGACTGTCTGGCTCCAAACAGACCAGATCACACTCTTAGAAGAGAAGGTTCTATTTAGAACCTTAAAAGATTCTATTAACGCCACTATGTATTGGAACCCCTAAAAGGTTCTAAACAAAACCATTTTTAAGGGTTCAATAATAAGAATTTGTAACCAGGAACAAGGTTCTATATGGAACCTTTTGGGTTCATTCATTATGACTTGTTTTGTCCTTTCCGGATTAAATATTTCATATTATTGACAAACATCAAGACCCTAAAATGCATTGAATGCATGTGAATGATCACAAAATTCAAGATATGAGGTTAGAAAATCATTTTATGTAGTTAATCAATATCACATGAAGGTGCCATTTCTCCTCCAAAAATCAGCATGATTAAAATGTGATATTAAGTTAACTACAATTATAAAATGTTGCAGAATAATGTAATATATGAATGAATAATAGCCTATAAAAACCTTTGTGCCAAAGGTTCTTCTTCTCTCTGTGGAGTTGAGTAAAGAACCATATGCTTCATGCTATAGAACCCCAATGAACCATTTTTTTCTAAGAGTGCAGTGAAAAAGCACCATAGCAGAAGTTATAAGGGTGCTGCACTTTATATTTAGGAGAACAATTCCCTTATACAAACTACAAGAGTTGTTCAAAACTCTTTTCGTGACCCATTTTATTCCAGCTAGCAACCCTGAGAAGAAAATTGAGAGGCGATGCTCAACAACCCATAAGACCGAACAGACACAATGTGAGAAGAAAGAGTGGAATCAAGAAGCCACGGAGCATGACGGCTCAGGAACAAACGCAGGAGGAGACGGGAACAGTCCTGCATTATTCAGCTCATATTTCCCTGGTCACTGCCAGTGACAACTGCAACTGAAGGAGTGTGTGAGAGTGTGTGTGCGGCACACCTGAACAACTGCACATCCAGCTTCACGTTCCAGCATTTTATCATGCATTGCATAATGCATTCAAAATTATATTATATAATGCATCTCAAAAGATATATTTACTCTAAGAATGCTATGATGCATTAAAGGATCAGGTCACTAAAGAATCTGTCATTATTTACACATGTAATCATTTAGAAACAGTGGTGAAACTGAACTTTTATTACTAATATTTGTGCTTATGTCTGTCCATATTGTTATTATTAACCGTGAATGACTTTCAGACTTCAAAGTGGGAAAATTAACGTTTGTGTCACAGACTGATATCCGTAAAAGAGCCACAAGAAACACTTTAACATGCAGCACAACAAATTAAAGGATTTATCTCTATTTGCAGCTGAAATGTAAAAAAACAAACACTTTTTCTGTGCATATTTTACTTGTATTACTTTTCATGCATTGCATTGGTTTGATCCGACTGTTTTGTGTCTTTATGATGAAATGTTATGAATCCGGTTCAGTTATTGAACATAATTTTATTTAATTTAATGTTTTACCTGCTGTGAATTTTTTTGCACATAATTGTTTTTGCTCACGTCTCAGTGGTTTCTTGGTAAAACGCTTAAAACTAGTCTTGGTATCAATGTCCTCTTTATATAATTATAATTTAGTGAACTCATTAAGTATAATTGATCCATAGAGAGACCTTTCACGTAATTGTGATGACAAACTGGACACATAATTGATCGAGCCTGAATGGAAGTCACTGAGAATTAATATTCACAAATGTGTAATTAAAATAACTGATATAAGCCGAGAAGCTGAGGAAAATTGAATGACTGTACTCAGCGATACATTTGCAGAACTTTATGAAAGGTAGCATAACAAAATCCCACCATTCATTTTGCTGTGCTAATTACGGGAAACTCGTTTATCCTGCCTGTCGACAGACTCCATCAATTACAAGTGTAATCAACCTCCCGTGAGCAGCTTTTAGTCACACACAGACATCATCAACACTTTTACTGATTAAAACTTCATTTAATGCTGTTTTTTATGACTTTAAAGTTCAAAATCAAGACTTTACTTTCTTAATTCATGTTCCTCGTTCTTGACAATTCTATCAGTGCATGCTAAAATTACGTATAATAATGTCTTAGTAATCAAATGTAACTTTTAACTTTCTTTGATGTCACAAATTACTTATATTTCCATTTGAAATGAGTTATAGTTTTTACAACTAGGCAACTTCAAAATGTCAAATTTAATTCAATGTTACTTGCCGTCTATTATTTGTGAAATTTACTAGTAATTCCTGAGTGAAAACTCTTTCAAAGTATTTAATTTTCTTTCAGCATACACTGTATTTTTTTACACATCCAGCCCCGGGCGAAGCTTAGTGGTTTCCGGTCCTTGATTCTGATTGGTTGAGCCGCATATGAAGCCGTTGTAAATTACTTAACAAACATACACCTGTGACCGCATTACATTAGTATTACTGCCAAGTGGCAACATACTAATCTGAAAAATTAAGCCTACCTGGAAGTGCGAAAAACTGCAATACATCGAAAATCCGCTCAGAGGGAGGTCCCAAAAAAGAGCAAATATGTTAAAATGTCATGCATAAATTCATGCTTTTACGGGTTGGTCCCATGGACTTTTATTGTATTTTCCGACTGCCTCAAAAACAGTTATTCAAAAAGTCAATGGGTGACGTGCACAGACGCTTTGTCCATTTTTTACCAACACAGTCTCATGAAGATGCGTATCTGTATACCACGAGTGTCATTTCTCGATGGCATTTATACGCCAAAAATGTTTTTTGTGTGCATATGGTACGCACTGAAAAACCCTGGGTTAGGTTTAGGGGGGAGGGGGTGGGGAAGTTCGTGCATATTATACGGCAAAAAGTGCGTATCATATGTACGTGAAAACGTTGTGCCATATACACGGCAAAAACTGTTTTCGCTTATAAATGCCACGAGAAATGACATTCGTGACATAGATACTAACTTTCATGAGATCGGGCTGTTTTTTACAGTCTATAGGCCTGTTCACAACGGGACGAATTTTGTGCGCATTATTCGCCAACGTTTAACGCCTCATGAGACTAAACAAAGTGATTGACTACACCAATGTGAGTGTAAAGTGCCAGGTGTAAAAGCGTCATTTAAAAGAAAAAACGCCTCGGTTAGTTTTTTTTAGTTTAACACCGCAGCGTCAAAAACTTATCCGACCAATGAGGTTGGCGCTTTTGCTCACATGTTTGGAGCTTTCTGAAGAGACAGTAAAACATAACTTGACAAACATAACTTGACAAACAAAACATAACTTGGCGCTCTAAATGACAAAACGGTCTTGCCAAGTACACATATGAACGGCGAAGAAGATATGAGCGTCGCCGTCTACACAGCCAGGAAGAAATAAGATGAGGAAGATGCAAGGCAAGATGAAGAGCTGCTGTTCTCGTTGGTGGTAGAACATAAAGAACTATATGACAAACGCGACAGGGACTACAAACATGTTGATAAGAGAACTGTATGGAGTGGTTATTGCAGGAGCAAATTGGCGCCATCTAATGTCAGGGAATGAATTTGCATGTTCACTCGGCTCATCATCAGCGAAAATCGCTTTGGTGTGAACATAAAAACGCGTTGAAAAACACTGGCGAATAGCGCGTCCGGAGTGTACGGGCCTTATGGTTACTGCGCGCAACTGCCGTTTGTGATTCTGTGTTGCTGCATGTGTTGCTTGGCAACCTCTTTGGAACTACTTTGCTTGGCGGAGGAATTCTTGTGTAAAAAAAAATCTGTAGAAATTACAGTAAATTACAGTAAATCTGGCAGCTAGTTGCCAGTAACTTACTGTAGATTTAAATTGATGTTATTTACTGGCAACAGATTGTTCAAAGTTAAATGAACATTAAACATTAACAAGTCTTTATCTTTACAGAATAAAACTAAAATAACAGCATCATGCAAAGCATTCTGGAAACCAAAATCTGAAGGAAAAAACGGAAAAAGATTGATGAAGATTTCTGGTTCCCAGAATGCTTTGCATTGATTATTTTATAGTTTTTATTATGTAAAGACAAAGACTTGTTAATGTTAAATGTTTCATGTAACTTTGAACAAACGGTTGCCAGTAAATATACATTCATTTAAATCTACAGTAAGTTACTGGTAACTAGCTGCATAATTACAGCAATTTTTTAAAGTGTGGTATATTTTTTGTTGCTGGTGTTTATTTTATGAATAAAATAAATATTAAAATGAACATTTTTATGGGAGTTACCATTTTATAAAAGGGTCCAAAACATGCGCATTGGAGTGCCCATTGGTTTTAGGCCTAACAACGCCCCTCAGCTGTTCTAAATTCACTGTAAAACAGTGAGGCTTATTGGCTTTATTTTAAAATCAGTGTCAGGCAGAGCACATGACCTTCTAACACCATCAAAAACACACACTTCCACTTCCAGTAATAAACTCGTCAGTCCATTCTGAAACGGTCCGTGAAATCACAGAAACGTTTAGAAAACTAGTCCCATCCAATTAGGGCTTTAAGTTTCACTAAGAAATGCATCAACTTGTGGAAGTGAAAAGGTTACCATTGCCATTTCAGGTTAATTTCAACAGAAAAAAGGAAGGTGTGCAGTAAGGAGAGAAACATTAAATCAGTCAATGCAAATGTAAATACACTTGTGTTACTGTAACGGTGGCAACGTGCTCATCGAATGGCTGAGATTGATCTGCATGCATTACCTTCAAACCGCTGATTCACCATGACAGAAATTGACCTGAAAAGAAAAAAGCATAGAAGGGAGCAGTTACAGAGCCCTTAGTGGCAAAACTGTGGATGCAATATCTATTTGAAATCCGCTGGATTGAGGTCCACTGTTGGTTGGATTCGCTGATGATGCTTCAAAACTCTTTCAAAGTATTTTTTTTTCAGCACTGTATTTTTTTTACACTGTATTTCTACTCATCCAGCCCCGGACGAGTCTAGTAATTCCAGTCCTTGATTCTGATTGGTTGAGCCGCGTTCAAAGCCGTTGTAAATTTGCTCTTTTTTTAAATAGCCAATAGTGTTTAGTTAATTATCACAGCTGGACCAGAGCTGTTGAACTCAGTAAAGCCGCATTTCTGCTCTATATCACTTAAAAATACAGCATTCAGTACAGAATTCAAATGGATTTGATACGTTTTGTGTCCGCACATGATCCGCTCTGTGCTATCGTGTCTCTGGAATCGAAAGCTGCGGCAGGTTCGCGTGAAACCAGACTTCATTCGCCCCAATGTAAAGCATATTTACACTATCTGAATCGTTGCGTATCCCCTATAGAGTGCATAATGTGCCATTCATCATGTAGAAAATAGTACATGTGTGAACAAGTGTCTGATTTCAGCTGCAGCTTCAGCATCTATTTATAATGTAGGGGCGGAGCTCCTCAGATTCTCAGAGCATTTGATTGGACAGAAAATCTGACCAGAAGCTAAAGTGCAGAGTGATGTCATCATAATCACTTATTGGAAGTGAAAGACTAAGTTTTGAATGCTTATCTCCTAAATGTGAATTATCTAGCTTGGATAATTCGTGGAATGTAACGGAGTACAAATACTTTGTTACTTTACTTAAGTACATATTTCACGTAATCTTTACTTAAGTAGAATAAATAGTGCATACTTTTTACTTTTACTTCGTTACATTTTTCAGCAATTATTATACTTTCTACTCCACTACATTTCTACAACTTCTGTTACATTTTCATTACATTTTCTGATCAGTTTTCCCCTGCCAAAACGTAATCTGACCGTCCGTCGTTTGTGCGATTATTGTGCGATTTACACGCGAAAATTTGTTTTTACGTGTATAGGAAACGCACCGTGTGTAATATACGTTTGATTAGGATTATGGCAAGCCAAGAGGTTCAGAATTACACCGTAAATTAATCGCGTTTACTGCCAAACATAGTTATTAACATATAGTAAGGATAAGTATGATGTGGATATTGCCTAATTGCAAGCTTGTTTCAGAAATGGTGACAACTATTTTTCCATCATTATTGAACATCATTATAGGAGTGTTAGGTTGAATGAGTTAGAATTAAATGTTTTATTTATCATTAGAAAATAGACATTAAGAGAATAAATTGTTATGCAAGTACTTTTACTTTTAATACTTAAAGTACATTTAAAATCATTTTTACTTAAGTATGGTTGTCATTGTGTTACAACGTTCTACTTTTATTAAAGTAAATATTTATCTGGTTATTTGTACTTTTACTTAAGTACTGAGATTCAGTACTTCCACCACTGTATAACAGTAAGGCTAACATATTCATACTAAAAGCCAAAAACACTTACATTTAGATTTCATGGGGACTTTAAAGGTAAACTGTGCAATTTTTAAAATTAATGTTGATGTTAAAGTAGCCTACACTCTCATTGGCCAGATTGAAATGCAGACACTGTATTAACAATCATAGGAAAAGTGTAAGGCTGTGACTCTTTCAAAGCATTGATCTGTTTCTTTAAGTATGCAACATCGATTCAACCAATCATGTGAATTTGGGGCGGGACTACCTGCTTGTCTGGCCAATGACAGGATGTTCAGGGAAACCTGTTTGAAAACGGTCATTATTTTTGCAATTTAGTTTGAAATTGCAGTGACGCAACCAAAGCCATTTACTTTCAGTGAGAGCTAGTGATGAGTAACAGCAAAAGTTAGTCTAGGATGTACTAAAGTAATAGAAGTGATTGTTTATCTGGGATTTGTGGATATAATACTTTATAAAACCTAATGGGGGTCACCAAAGTACACACTATTCATGCCAAAACCTATGAATCGTGTGCAGTATTTTGAGGATGTAAGTGGCACTTAACGCAGGTCGAAGATTAATAACATGTTTTAAAAGCTAATGTGAACTGGTGGAAATGCAGGCAATGAAAAAAAAGACACTTGGAGATTTTGTGCACTCGTTTTAAATGTATAAATCGCACAGATCTTTTACCAGTATTTGAAAATATTTAACAATGAGAGATGTTAAAATTAACAATGATCAGCACTACCGTAATGAATAGTGCAAATAACTGTAATCAAAACTTGTACAGAAACACCTGAGGAAAACGAAAAGAACGAGTCTTTCATAAATGTCCATACAAATTAGAAAAGAGAAAGAGAGAGAAAATAGAAACAATTAATGACATGAATCACGCACATTCATCATGTAAAGACTTATTCCACCATGTACCGTGTTGGATCGGCGTTGCTTTGGGACGAAAACCCTCGAAGAAAACGTTTCGCCATTCGATGCTTCGAGCCGACTGTGTCGATAGGGCTGGGCTATAGTGCTAAAATCACAGGTAATTTAACTTTTTTTTATTTAAGGGTTAAAATATGCAGGACTGATTTAATCAAGATACACAGTGTTAAACTGATGTTATTCAAAGCTGAATCGTTTAAATTTACACGCATCAATATAACAAATATTTCTACTAAAACAATATAAAAAGCATCAAAAGGGGACTTTCAAGAAGTGATAATGCAATCTTTGTTTTCAGTGTTTTGATTCTATCAAATGAAAAGTTAATTTGAAGTGATTCACGGAAATAAATCAAACTTAAAGGCATAGTTCACTTTGAAATTAATTTTTGGTATGTTTTAGCTTACCTCAAGGGCATCCAAGATTTAGCTGTCTTTGTTTCCACAGTATTTCAATTTTGATATTTTAGGTCAAACTGTTTGTGTCTATGAGTCATATAATGGGGGTCTATGGTCACCACCTCAAAGAGCATGCACAGAGAAGTCCAAATTAAACATGATTTATTGACTCGTAAATGTAAGTACACATTGATGGCCTAAGACACGAAATGAGCGGTTTGTGTGATAAATGATCAGTATTTATATTCGTTTTTACCACAGCCACAACCCCTCAGATCACTTGGACGTGGCTGTGGTTACAAGAGGTAAAAACGATATAAAAGCCGTTCGTTTCCTCACACAAACCGCTCGTTTCGTGTCTTAAGCCATCAATGTGTACTTACATTTACGAGTCATTAAATCATGTTTAATTTGGACTTCTCTGTGCATGCTCTTTGAGGTGGTGACCATAGACCTGCATTATATGACTGATTGATGAACGGTTTGACCTAAAAATAACAAAATTGAAACTACTGCGGAAACAAAGACACCTACATCTTGGATGCCCTTGAGGTAAGATAAAACAAACGAAAAATTAATTTCAATGTGAACTATCCCTTTAAATGCTGTTTTTGATACAGAAGAATTATGAAACTAGTTCTAACGACACAATCTTTATGTAACTTAATGGACAAATTAAAAAAAAAGCGCATTAAATTATTGTGCGGTTCACAATCTCCAGGAAAAAAATCATTGCAAAAATAAAGTGAGTATTCAATATTCCCTATATACGGTATAATCGCCCAGCCCTAGTGGCCATACGGTGTCAGTGCAAGTGTGTTTTTCCACTCTCGTAATGCTGGTCTTTGAAACATGGCATGTTGTGCACAACACCGAGGCTCACGACGCAGTCAAAGCATTAAAAAAACACAAGTGTAAAGAAAATGAGCACTAGAATCACGTAAAACAATCCTGCCCTGCGAAATGACATCATTCCTGTTTAAACGAAAGGATTTTGTACAATACATTTTGCAAAGGAACCTTTGTAAACACCCCTGTCTTGAAATAATAACGAAAAACAAAATAATGCCACAAAATTGGACCCAAAATCAAAACATCACGGATGGAGAGAGAAAATGAAATAAAGACGGCAAACGCTTTGGCAGAAGAGGCGGGAAAGGAATACACAATGAAAGGATGAAAGAAAAGATAAATTACAGGTGAGACGTGAAGAAAAGTGGTTTTCTCTTTCGCTCAGCATGGCCCACCATCATACGGTGCTCCTCCCACAGATTCGGGGCTGCAAGTTATTCGTTTTTTTTTTCCTCACAGAGGAAAGCAGCAAAGAAAAAAGGTGCTCTTCTCATGAAAGTCACGTTTCACTGATTGTCCACGGAAAATTGCGCTGGCTTCTGCCCGCCGAGGAGAGCAGGAAGTCTCGGCTCAGAAATATACAATCACAGCGTGTGTGTATATATGTATTTATATAAAGAGATCCTTTACAGGAAAGGAGCTGAGAATCCAAGTCAAGACCGTGAGGTTACGGCCCTGTCTTTGAATCCATGTTTCATGTGTGTGTGTGTGTGTGTGTGTGGACGGTGGATATTACTCCAGGGTCGTCTGCCCGTCGTCTGGCCTGGTGCTGTGCTCCTGCAGGCAGGTTTTGCGTATGACGGGCAGCGGGTGAGCCTCCGTGTTAAACACCCAGTCCTCGAGAGACAGCAGGTCGTCGTCCGAGAACAGCAGGTACAGGTATCTGTGATCGCATATGGACGGGGTTAACGAAACTCATGTTTTATTAACATAAAAACACAGTCTTTTTATATCCTCTTGCGTTGATCATCCTGATTGTTCAAACTGAAGTTCTGCATTTAGCCACATACAGTCAGTGTTGGGGAAGCTACTCTGAAACTGTAGTTTGACAAGCTACAAGCTACTCGTAAGTTAAAGTAGTTTAACTACAGTCAAGCTACCCGTTTAGAAAAGTAGTTAGCTACACTACAAGTTACTATCAAAAAGTAGCTAGCTACATTGAAACTACTTTTGCTTTTTTAAGAACGTATATTATAAATAACTGAATAAGTGTCTGAGGAATGTTTTAAGTAAAATATTTAGTGTTTAAAACAAGGCAATGCAATTACGATTTCAAAGAGTATTGTTTTATTACACACAACACTAAAATATCTCTGACTGTTTGTCAAAAGTGCAACAAATAGCCTACAACATTGCAAGAACGAAATATACATCCAACGTAAATTGCATGTAGAACATTTTCTCAAAAATACTGATTGAACTTGGACAAATAAGGCCGTGGGTAATTAACGTTAGTTGTTTCTCCATCCTCCAAATCTGCCGTCACATCTAGCTGTATAATCATAATATGGGTACGTCAACCCACTTCTGTACGTCAGTGAACCGTTAGCCGCAAGATGCGTGATTAAACAACAGGTGGCGGTAATGGCAAAAAATGAGTTTGTAATCTAAGAAGAAGAAGAATATCCTTGCATCGCGCTGATTCGCGCAAGCTTGACAATGTAGCAATGTAGCTTTTGCTCGCGCTACACCGCTACTTGCTGCAAAAAGTAGTTAGCTACTGGAAAAGCTACACTGTTTAAAAAGCAACTGAGCTATTGCCAAGCTACTGAAAAATGTAGTTAAGTTAGTAGCAATGCTACTTGTAGTTAACTACTCCCCAACACTGCATACAGTATAATGCAAAATACTCCACTACTGTGATTCCACCATTCATTATTAAACCTATAGACCCCTTTTGCGCCGACGTCACAGTTACGCCACGGCGCTAGCTGGAGGCAAAACAAAGTGAAAACTGGAGGCGGCCAATGCAAACCAGCACAGATTCAGCTACATAATAAGGAGCTTTTATTTATTTTAAATTATTTATTATTTATTTTTTATTTATTTTATTTTACTTTTATTATTATTAAATGTCATCTTGTTGTGTTGTTTGGTGCAAGAATTGATGAAAAATGAATATGCTGTATCTGGAATTTTTATTTCTAGAAAATATTCACATGATTAAATTCGCACCGTTAATGTCACTGTTTACATTGTTGTGTCTTGACGCTGGCTCAGACAGAACTGCGGATCGTACATTCAGCGCTTTGTTATAGGCATCTAAAGATTTATATGCCCTCAGTTTCTCTTACGATCGGTTTCTCTATAAGGTGGGTGTTAGAAGTCAGGCCACTGCAACCGAGGTAACGTAACGTTAATCCTGTCAAATCGTCCATGCATTGAGTGAGCGTGAAGGATACGTGTCAGCCAATCTGGTTCTGTCCGTTAATTAACGTTCTGAAAATAACAATCGCAGTCCTGGACAGGGAGTGACCTTACACATTAAGATAAAATCGGATTTTCTCCAGTCATTGTTTAAAAACAAGCTAATAATACTTGCTAACTAGCGTTAGTGAAGCGGCCAGAGCGCTCGTTCTGCCTCCACCTAAGCTCCGCCCACATAAAAACGTCACCATGTTTGACAACTGAAAAGGGGTCTATAGATGAGATGTCTGATTCAGGCCCCGTTTACACGATGGGAAAACGCAGATATTTCTCTCGTTACACGAAAACGCCGTTTTCATCACCGAAAACGTTTATTTCTGAGAACTCCGGGCAAAGTGGAGATTTTCTGAAAACGCTGGTTATGTGTTGCCGTGTGAACTGGGAGAAACGGCGTTTCGGTTCTCTCTTGTTGATTCTGAGGATTCTGATTGGCTTGCATGGCTTTATCCTTAACCCCTACACTGCCGCCAATAGGTTTGGCATAGTTATGGCGGCGTTTGACGGCGTATTATGCGGGTGTGTGAACTATGTTATTTTTGGAAACGGAGTGGGGTAAATATTCGCTTTGCTAATACTCGGCTTTGTGTAAACATGAGGGTGATCATGAACTTACTTGAGAGTCTCGGACAGGAAGAAGCTTTGCTGCATGTTGTCGTGACTGACGGTAGAGCGCGTACACATCTCTGATTCCTAGAGAAACACGCGTCTACGCGACAGTGCTTCTCTGAACGCCTGTGAAGACGAACCGCTCAGAGCGTGATCATTTATTCACAATGTTTATATATTACAACGTGCCAAGAGAAACAATAAAGATCATGTGACACTTCCTTGTACAGTACACTCTTAGAAGAAAAGGTTCTATATAGAATCTTAAAAGGTTCTAAAGCGCTACGTATTTGGAACCCCTAAAATGCAATGCATGAATGATCACAAAATTCAAGATATGGGGGTTAAAAATGTAATTAATCAATATCACACGAAGAGTGACATTTCAGTTTTTATCCTTCAAAAATCAGCATGATTAAAATGGGATATTAGAGTTACTACAACAGTTTAATAAACAATAATTTAATTACAATGTTGCAGAATAATGTAATAGATGAATGAATAATAGCCTAAAAAGAACCTTTGTGCCAAAAGGGTTCTTTCTTGTCATTATCATTTTTTTTGCATAAAATGTCCTTTGCTGTTGAGTAAAGAACCCTATGCTACACATAAAACCCTTTTTTCAAAGAGTGTATCAGTAACCTTATTTTAGCAGTTCACAACAGTAGGAAAAAAGTTATTGTAAATAATTAAATGCAAATAACTATATAATCATGCATTGTTAGGATAGTAAAATAGACTTAAATTGGAGAAGAGACATCATTAATAAGTTCACTTTGTTTTCAAGATTTTACTGCTAAATTTGAGCACTGAATAACAAAAAGAGCTGACATGGCAAATGAATGATCTATTAACCTCAAACAAAGGTAGACATCTAGACCATAATTAGGATTGTCTCATGAGTTGGTTTGAAGATGTATTTGACAAATGCGTTTGTGTTCCCCTCCACCTCCAGCACCCAGTAATTAACATGTCAGTCTGTTAGAGGGAGTGCCGCACTTTAACATGAGCTATATTTAATATAACAGCCATAGCCAACCATTCATTTACCAAAGCTAATGCGAATAAGTGCAATACCGTGAGATCCTTAACCTCTTCGCTGCATAGTCAAATATAGTGCAGAAGGTTGCGTATCTGTATCTATATCTATCTATCTATTGATATTATCTATCTATCTATCTATCATCTATCTATCATCTATCTATTGATCTATCTATCTATCTATCTATCTATCTATCCATCCATCCATCCATCCATCCATCCATCCATCCATCCATCCATCCATCCATCCATCCATCCATCCATCCTTATGTATTATTGAATCTATCGGTCTATGAATCCATGAATCCATCCATCCGTTCACCCATCTATTCATCCGATATTTATGCATTATTGAATCTATCAGTCTATGAATCAATCCATTCACCTATCTATCCATATGTATGTATTATTGAATCTATCGTCTATTAATCCATCCATTCATTCACCCATCTACCCATATATATGTATTATTGAATATTTCAGTCTATGAATCCATCTATTCATCCATCCATTCATATGTGTATGTATTATTGAATCTATCGGTCTATGAATCCATCAATCCACTTACCATCCATCCATTTACCATCAATCCATCCATCCATCCATCCATCCATCCATCCATATGTATCATTGAACCTATCGGTCTATGAATCCACCCATCCATCCATCCATCCATCCATCCATATATGTATGTATTATTGAATCTATTGGTCTATGAATCCATCAATCCATTTACCATCCATCCATCCATCCATCCATCCATCCATCCATCCATCCATCCATCCATCATCATATGTATTATTGAATCTAACGGTCTATGAGTACATCCATCCATCCATCCATCCATCCATCCATCCATCCATATGTATGAATTATTGAATCTATCTGTCAATGAATCCATCCATCCATCCATCCATCCATCCATCCATCCATCCATCCATCCATATGTACGTATTATTGAATCTATTAATCCATGAATCCATCCATCCGTCCATCGAAGTAATGCTAAAAAATAAGCTGTTCTGTAACCACATTTTTAATATCAGGGTAAAACTTTTAGCTGTTGAAAACCCATATTTTTTAAACCAATAGCCTACATATTCCTAACTATACACATAACATTCTGAAGATGTGTTTGTTTGATTGCACCGATGTCTAACTCACCTCCACTGCCTCCCAGCCCCACTCCCTGTACTTGGGGTCATGGGTCAACGCCACATGTACATGTAGCTCTCGATGACCTCTGGCCTCAGGATGTAGTAGCGGGTCGCTCAGCTCGGGTGGCTGTGGCCTCCGCTCCTCCATCAAAGCGGAAAGCCTCTGGACCAAGTTTGGTGGCTGTTGACATAGAAAACCTGTTAAATACTGACTCTAAACACTGTTCCTGGTGTTATTGTGGCCTTTGAACTCATTCATCAAAATGAACAAATCTTTATCTCGATTCATTTCGTTCAGTGAATTAACCAAATGACTCTAAAAAAAGATTACTTCGTTTTTGATGAACGAGTTCGAACAGGAGAGTCACGAAATGCGCATCACAGAACAGAGCAAGGCGAGCATTTGAGCTTATAAAACTTAAACTTTTTTATTTATTTTTGAAATGAGCGATCGTTTCGTTAGATAAGACCCTTATTCATCGTCTGGTGTCGTTTAAAGCCCTTTGAAGCTGCACTGAAACTCTCATTTGGACCTTGAACCGTTTGGACCCCATTGAAGTCCATTATACGGAGAAAATCCTGGAATGTTTCGTCAAAAACCTTAATTTCTTTTCGACTGAAGAAAGAAAGACATGGACATCTTGGATGACATGGGGGTGAGTAAATTATCAGCAAAAGTTTTTTTTTAAAAGTGAACTACTCCTTTAACTAATGTAGTGAAGCTAAATTAACAAATGAAACCTTATTGTAAAGTGTTACAGAGAAAACAGAAAGCATGTCTATTGTTCTCACTAAAAGTGTGCTATATGCAGTAAAACAGAGATGCTATTAGTCTTCAATCTCCCTCATGCTGATTCCTCAGATGGTGAAAATACTAGCTTTGTGTTTTTACAGCATGAAGAAACCTGAGGTAGTAAACAACAAAGTGTGTGTATGGTTTATGCAAACTATGATCACTAGCCGGTCTGTGAGGACGTCTTTATGAAAACACAATGCAGAACATAACATAACTAACCCAAATGTGTCCCATTAAATCTAAAATTACAAGCAGCTCCAGTCTGAGAGAACACTCTCTTCTGAAGAAACATTTTTAATTTGCATACTGATTTCGGTTTGTTTTGTCTCAAATCCTCGTCTCTTTAGCAAAATACACCACTTCAGCCTGGAACAATATTTAGCATGCGTGGCGTTTGGATTTATGTGTAGTACGGCAGTGATTATAGTAAGTGTAGCTGCTCGGTTACGGTAATGCGTTTCTCCCATGGGGAAGCATTATCGTCAACATTAATACCACACTTCTGGAAATATGGCACTGCGTTTCTCCAAACCTGTTTCATATAACAGCTTCTTTGAGCTTCATAGCACACTGGGCATATTATAATAAAGAGAATATGTTAATAAAAGTAAAACATAAGACAGTATTTCCCAGTGTTTCCTGTATTGATTGTCAGCAATTGTAATGTATGGCTATTTATTTGATTTTACACATCACAGCATCTTTTAAAAACATTTTTTATAAGTGATTCTCACAATTTAATACGGTTAACTAATTTGAATGAATTATGAATTATATAGGGGCAATACAATAAATACTACAATGATGTGTAAATACTTCAAGATGAATTATGATTTTGGGGGTAAAAATACACTACCGGTCAAAAGTTTAAGATTGGTTAATATTTTTTATGTTTTTAAAAGAAGTCTCTTCTGCTCACCAAGGCTGCAATTTTCTGATAAAAAATACACAAAAACACAGTAATATTGTGAAATATTATGACATTTAAAATGACTTTTTTATGTTAATATATATTAAAATGTAATTTATTCCTCTGAAAAAAAGCTGAATTTTCAGCATCATTACTCCAGTCTTCAGTGTCACATGATCCTTCACAAATCACTCTAATATGATGATTTTATGCTCCAAAAACATGTATGATTATTATCCATGTTGAAAACAGTTTTTTACATTTTTATTTCAGGATTCTTTGATGAATAGAAAGTTCAAAGAACAGCATTTATTTAATTAGAATCTTTTCTAACATTATAAATGTCTTTACTGTAACTTTTCATCAATGTAACTCATCCTTGATGAATAGAAGTATTGATTTCTTATTTATTTCCCCAAAATAAAATACAAATTCTTACTGACCCAAACTTTTTAAAGGGTAGTGTTTAATGTAACAAAAGCTTTCCATTTCAGATAAAAGCTGTTCTTTTGAACTTTCTATTCATCAAAGAATCCTGAAATAAAAATGTGAAAAACTGTTTTCAACATGGATAATAATCATACATGTTTTTGGAGCATAAAATCATCATATTAGAGTGATTTGTGAAGGATCATGTGACACTGGAGTAATGATGCTGAAAATTATGCTTTTTTTCAGAGGAATAAATTACATTTTAATATATATTAACATAAAAAAGTCATTTTAAATTGTCATAATATTTCCCAATATTACAATATTTTTTATCAAGAAATTGCAGCCTTGGTGAGCAGAAGACTTCTTTTAAAAACATAAAAAATCTTAACCAATCTTAAACTTTTGACCGGTAGTGTATATTTGCCATTAAAATAAATAACACAATGCAAAGAAACCGCAATGTTCCTAAACTCGTTTGTGTCTTTAAATGTTCTCGACTGGTTTGGTGAGATTTGTTCAGCCGTGTTATATTTTAAGAGAGATTGTGTGACGGATGAAACATGTTATTTCGCTCCTGCTATGTCTCTTGATGAGAGCGCTTTGAAGACCAGCACAATTTTTGATCTGAACCAGGTTGGACTTCATCTCATTTGTTTGCTTCTGATGTCTGAGAAAGCAACACAGTCTGAGGAAAGAGGTTGTGATTATCCAGGAGAGTAATGGCCTTCCTCTATCTGAGCGGCAACAGATTGGATTTTCAGTAACGCAGACAAGCTGGAAGCATGAAGAGAAAGATAAGACAAAGGGAAGCTGCCTTTCTACGTTTTCCCACACATCAGTAGAAGTCAAATCCCTTACGAACTAAACACTCCTTTTACATCATGCCAGCTTTATTTTACAAGCGTTTACATACGTTTCATTCATATTTTAAATCAGCTTTTATTGTAGTTTCAGCATGCATTTTATTCGGTTTTTGTTAACACTTTACACTAAAGTTTGATTATTTAACTACTTTTGTTAATATTAACTCATAATGAACAGCACTTCTACAGCATTTATTAACTTTTGTTAATTCATCAAATGTTGTATTTGTTAACATTAGTTAATACACTGTGAACTAACATGTGTTACCAGTTTTTTATATATCTGTATAGCGTACATTTATTTTGATTTCAGTTTTAGTCATTTTTTATGGAAGCTTGTTTCCACCACAGAATAAAAAGTCGCAATTGTGTGATATAAAGTCAGAATTGTGTGATAAAGTTGCAATAGTGAGTTATAAAGTCAGAACTGTGTGATATAAAGTCAGAATTGTGAGTTATAAAGACGTAATTGAGTGATAAAAGACGCAATTGTGAGTTATAAAGTCAGAATTGTGAGTTATAAAGACGCAATTAAGTGATATAAAGACAGCAATTGTGAGTTATAAAGTCAGAATTGTGGTATATAATGTTGCAATTGTGAGATTATAAAGTCGCAATTACCTTTTACAAAGTTTTATTCTGTGGTGGAAACAAGCTTCCATAAATTTTAGTAATTCTTATTTCAGTTAGTTCGTTTTTCATCTTATATTTAGATATAATTATTCAGAACCTTATTTCAGTTAACTAAAACTATCTTTAATGGATTTGGGTTTTCATTTAAGCACTAAAATCACTAAAATGAAAATAAAGATAAATAAAAATAAATAAAATGATGTACAAAAATTGGATAAACAGAAATAAACTTAAACTCAAATTGAAATTAACATCAAAATATAAAAAAAACTGAATTTGAATAAATATACTACACTAGTATATTACTTTAAACTTAATTTACTTGATGTGACTGTAGTGACTTTATGCACTTTTAAGGAGTCGATTCAGGAGTGCCGCTGCTCAGTTCCTACAGCACTACTTTAATGATGAGTATTTTAAACACATTCTATCCTAAGGGCATCATATAGTGACGCTTTAAACATTTCGTCTAAATCCAATACACATTACACCCTTTAGTGTCAATATAACATGCTTCGGTTATGGGTAGGTTTAGTTCTGGGATAGTGTTAGGGTTAGACCACTAGGAGGCGCCTTCTGGCTCATATATATCTGCGTCTCATATCTGACGTTAAAGGGTGCCATGTGCCTTGGATGTAGATGCAATGTCAAAAGCGTCAGTATATGACGCCTTGGGACTGAGAACGGGTATTTTCACCAACTCCAACTAACATTGTTTCCCGAGAGGGTTCAGATATAAACGTGTCTCTTTCAGCGGACCAGACCTGAGCGGCTGTAGGACTCGTGGCAGGTGTGAGTGATTTCAGCTGCCAGATCCAGGTAATGCTGCTTCTGTTCCGCCGGCCCGTCATCAGCGCCGATGCCAATCATCCCTCCGGAGAAACAGGCCAGATGCCCCATCTTATGGTCCAGGATGCCCCCTCGCCACTCGGCTACGTACGTGCAATCCGCCCGGAGACTTCTGCACCAGGTTCGCCTCAATGGCCTGGACGTTCACAGGGAAACGATAAATAAAAAGCAGAGGCAACATTCAATCACCAGTCATTAGATTTTTCAAAACAATACATGCACGTAGATATTAAAGGAGTAGTTCACTTTAAAAAAAAAAAAAAACGTTTGCTGATAATTTATAGTACTCACCCCCATGTCATCCAAGATGTCCATGTCTTTCTTTCTTCAGTCGAAAAGAAATTAAGGTTTTTGATTAAAAAATTCAAGGATTTTTCTCCATATAATGGACTTCAATGGAAACCAAACGGTTCAAGGTCCAAATGAGAGTTTCAGTGCAGCTTCAAAGGGCTTTAAACGACACTAGACGATGAATAAGAGTCTTATCAAGGACCCTTTGAGTCATGACTCGGAAAAAGATTTGTTTATTTCGATGAACGAGTTCGAATAAGAGAGTTACGAATGCTCATCACAGAACAGAGCAAGACGAGCATATGTGCTTATAAAACTTAAACTTTTTTATTTATTTTTTAAATGAGCGATCGTTTCACTTGATAAGACCCTTATTCATCGTCTGGTGTCGTTTAAAGCCCTTTGAAGCTGCACTGAAACTCTCGTTTGGACCTTGAACCGTTTGGACCCATTGAAGTCCATTATATGCAGAATGTTTTCATCAAAAACCTTAATTTCTTTTCGAACGAAGAAAGAAAGACATGGACATCTTGGATGACATGGGGTGAGCAAATTATCAGCAAAAGTTTTTCTTAAAAGTGAACTACTCCTGTAATCGCAGTCGAACATGAAAAACAGATGGATGGACGTGTTTTGTGAACGCATGTTTTAGATTTGTAAAGTGCTTTGAAATCAAGGTGACGCTGGATTTCAATAAAGCTTGAATCTATGCACATATAAAACTGGGACAGCGTGCATATATTGCCTCAGGTGCCAACATTTATGCATGAAATGTTTTATGTATAGTATAAGACAGTATGCTGCGTGCTGAATTGAAGTCAAGCCTCATTGAGATTCTATCGGGACTTTGACACTTGAAGGTGTATAAATCTGCCAAAGACTATATGGGAAACAATCTCAGTGCTGTTTGTTTCAGAGAGTCTGCTGAAATCTGTCTCTTCCCTCTGCGTTTTTATGTTTTCGCCTCTTAAGACAAGCACAAAACAGCACAAGCCATCATGGACGATCAATAGCGAGTGACTCATCGTTTTGTTTTGCTCTTCGTTGCGTTCTCCTCTCCAAGTCCCAAACAAAACTTCTTCAGAAGGTTTTTCTCCATTTTGCATTCAAATGCACTTACAGTGAACATGAAATCAAAATTCATGATCGAGACACAGAGTTAAACATCAAATATCATCAAGTGTACAAATATTTCACATCGATTTTAAAAAACAATTTGGTAACACTTTACAATACGTGTGCACTAATATGCATTAATTCATGCTTAACTAATGCACAGATAATCATGAGTTAATGTATAACTAATGAAGAACTAAACCATTAATTAATGATTGCTGCATCAGCAACTAATAAAGAGTCTATATGATTAATAGATTAAGTAATACATGAATTGCTATTAATTCACTGTGTCATTGTGTATTAATTCCTTAATAACATATTTTATTAACTAATAGTGTAAATTAAAGTGTTAATTACCACAATTAGTCATAGCTATGCACTTCAACTTCCAGTTGTCTGCCTTAATTAATCATTAGCTAATGATTTGCAAAGGTATCATTATGTTATGACTTTATTTGTTGAGGCACATCATTATTAACTAGTCATTTTGTAATTTGCACATGAATTTGCATTTACAATTAATTAATTAATTAATCATGTATTAATGCATATTAGTGTACCTGTCATATTATCTGGAAGTTGAAACACAAGGCTTTGGCTCATTCTGGTAATTAACATGTTAATTAACACTATTAGTTAAAAAAATGAGTTATTATGGAATTAATCCACAATTACATATTTAATTAATAACAATTAATGTATGAACTAACACATTAACCTTACAGACTCTTAATTAGTTCCTAATGTGGTAATCATTAATGAATAGCTTAGATAATCATAAGTTACACATTAATTCAGTATTATCTGTGCATTAGTTAAGCATGAATTAATGCTTATAAGTGCACACGTATTGTAAAGTGTTACCAACAATTTTATAAATAACACCTCTAAACCAAATCAAAAGCATTGTACACATGAAAAGATGTTGTTCTGATTATAAATGTCATTAATATCTTGGCAGAGCACATTTTTTCAAGGGAAACATTTAATGAAAACGCTAATATGTGAATGAAGAGATAATGTGTGAATGTTTAGATTTGTGCTCTTGGATCAGGATGAGCGTTATTTGAGATGCAAATCTAATCTTAAACTAATCTATTTTACACATTCACCGATCGTGCACATTTTTACTGGAACATACTGAAATAGTACTAAATTGCAAGAAAAATCAGATAATAGCACACTAAAATAATGCCATTGGTACGGTTTAGAATGATTAGTCAAAGCGGTGAACGTTCTGAATGATATTTTCGTACGTCCATAGCGCTGTAGTACATCTCTTGGCCTCCTCATCCGTCTTATCTGACATCAGGAAGGATTTGATCAGGTACTCGTAAAAACTGTCCCCGAGACCTCCAATTCGAGACATGATCTGAGAAAAAGACGATCACGACAAAAACTCTGAACTCTACAACCACAAAAGTATGATACAAAATATTGTGAATGAAGGGGTAATACGATTTATTTCACATTATGCATTGCAGTTTTATATGTTCAACTTCCTGTTTCAACAGGAAATGTCAACACAATAAAGATAACTGCACTGCGGCGTCCTAAAATAGCCCAATACAAACACACACACACACACAGGCGCACACACACACTCACCAGAGGTGAGACCAAGTCATTGTTTTGCAAGTCACAAGTAATTCTTGAGTCAAGTTGCAAGTCCTCAAGTTTAAGATTCAAGTCTTAAAACAAGTCATTAGTGCTTTTTGCACAAATTACTGTCTCAGTGTTATTTACTATACCAAATAAAATGTATACTAATTTATATCAGGCTTTTAAAATATATATAATAATATATAATATTATCATATTTATATCATAACTTAGTGGATGTTGATTGGTTGATTGTCTGATGGTTTGAATGTGAAGAGTTAACACAGTCTTAAAAATAAAAAAATTAAAAGTAACTGTTCATTGGGAAAATTAATCATGATTTGCTACACATTAAGTTTAAAATATTAGTCCCTGGTTAAATTATTTTGTTAACGTGACAGTAATTGTACTAGAACATTCCAATTTCCATGGCGACGTATCAAGCGTCACGTGACACTTTTTGGGGCTACGTGCCTGTCATTTACAAAACTTAACGTAAATCCATCCATTTCTCTCGAAAGACATGAAAGTGAGTGGCTGATGAACAGGGAGAAGACTTTATAGTTACCTAAAGGCTAAAATGTGCGTTTGTTGTGGGGAAAAAATAACAAATGTCTCAAAATTACATTTGAAAGGTTTATTATTTCCGCTTACTTAGACATCAGTGTTTTTTTCTCAAATTATAAATGGTTCGCTAGTACTTGTGTATTTAAATGCCTGAAAAAGAAAAAAAAGAAACATTATTTGGTTGAAAACTGTCTGAACGTGTGATAATAAATGACAACTGACCATCAGCGCTAATGTGATCATGCGATACAGTTCTATACTACAGTCAGTGATTATTACAACTCTGATCTGTAGTTTTAGAAGGTAGGTCAAGTCTTCTCAAGTCACAGGGCTCAAGTCCGAGTCAAGTCGCGAGTCATTGTCGTCAAAGTCTAAAGTTGAGTCGCAAGTCATCTTGGAATATGTCAAGTTGAGTCGCAAGGCATCAAATTTGGAACTCGAAGTCCAAGTCAAGTCCGAGTCATGCGAACTTTAGTCCACAACCCTGACACTCACGCACGCACAAACACGTGCACACGTGTTGATTTTGAGGTTAGATATCTCACTCTGAAAAATGCTTGGTTGTTTCAACCCAACCTTGGGTCAAATATGGACAAACCCAGCCATTGCGTTAAATTTTTACATTACATTTTTAACCCAACGTTTGGGTTTGTCCATATTTGACCCATTTTTGACCCAAAGTTGGGTTAAAACAACCCAGCATTTCTAGAGTGATCTCAGCAGGTTTCATGATATTCAGTTATTTCTGTTATTCTTACACCAGGATTAGAAGTGAATGGTTTCTATTGATATGCACACCCTTCATTGTGTTCGGTTCAGGGAAGATCCTGGTACTATAATCGGAATCAACAAACATAATGCCAGGAATGTGCGTCTCCGCCCTCCGCTCTATTGACATGCAAATCAGAATGAGTGTGTCGCGTTCTCTTCTCCATATCTCGGAGACTCATTAGGCATTCTCAAGCTACACCAATTAGTGCTGCAGTTGCAGATTACATTCACCCTAATAAAGGAAAAAAAATGTTTCCCCTGTTTTTCAGGTGAATCTGAAAGATTCAATTTCCAAAAAGTAATGGGATTTATTATCATTTTAATAACTCTTGGCCGTGGGCTCATGTCCCTGCTTGACAGGAGAGCCGCACTGGCTCAATTGATGTCACGGATGCCAGAATAATTGCATTGTGAAGCTCAAAGATGGAGCTCGAGAGAGCCGCTCTCATGACCCAGCTCACCAGCCACTGATAAACCAAAAAATAAGAACAAAAAACAAACAAATGCATGCACACCACACCAGTAAAGAGTTTGGACACACTGCACCAAATGTATGCTTGTTACAATGAAATTACTGAAATATTTAGACGATTTGAACTCTTTGCATTAGAACGAGAGAAATGCATGAGAATGGCAACACTTGGCATCAACCTCGGTCTGAATATTGTTGGAAACATTGTTTACAAGTATTTCAAAATTTTACGTTGTTCAAGCACATCGTCCTCAGGCGTGCACAGGTTGTATGAATCTACAAATATAGTACATTTGAATATTTGGAAATATTTGTGGTTTTTTTAGTCTCGAAAATGAAAGGTTTTTAGTGTTGGATGATGGGAAGGCCCAAATAGAATATGCGTGCACATTCACACATACACACTTTTTCCAGAGAATAGAAACAGCTGTAATTAGCAAAATTTTATCATCAAACACACCTTGCACATTCATTATTTAAATATTTTGGCTAATTTGATAATGCCACCAATCCAAGAATCAGAAGAATATTTCTACAATAAAAGCACAAAATTGACATGCACACAGTCAAAGTTGCATTTACACACACCTCCAATCATGGGAAACCATGATCGTCATAACAACAAAAGTTTAAAGTTTAATGGCACGGATGCCAGTGGTGGTATAAGGCATTGGTGGTACACTCACCGGCCACTTTATTTAGGTACACCTGTCCAACTGCTCGTTAACACTTAATTTCTAAGCCAGCCAGTCACATGGCGGCCCAAGCTCAGTGCATTTAGGCATGTAGACATGAGTCAAGACAATCTCCTGCAGTTCAAACCGAGCATCAGTATTGGGAAGAAAGGTGATTTGAGTGACTTTGAACGTGGCATGATTGTTGGTGCCAGAAGGGCTGGTCTGAGTATTCAGAAACTGCTAATCTACTGGGATTTTCACGCACAAACCATCTCTAGGGTTTACAGAGAATGGTCCGAAAAAGAAAACATCCAGTGAGCGGCAGTTCTGTGGGCGGAAATGCCTTGTTGATGCCAGAGGTCAGAGGAGAATGGCCAGACTGGTTAGAGCTGATAGAAGGGCAACAGTGACTCAAATAACCACCCGTTACAACCAAGGTGGGCAGAAGAGCATCTCTGAACGCACAGTGCGTCGAACTTTGAGGCAGATGGGCTACAGCAGCAGAAGACCACACCGGGTGCCACTCCTTTCAGCTAAGAACAGGAAACTGAGGCTACAATTTGCACAAGCTCATCAAAATTGGACAATAGAAGATTGGAAAAACGTTGCCTGGTCTGATGAGTCTGATTTCTGCTGCGAGCACTCGGATGGTAGGGTCAGGAATTTGGCGTCTACAACATGAAAGCATGGATCCATCCTGCCTTGTATCAACGGTTCAGGCTGGTGGTGGTGGTGTCATGGTGTGGGGAATATTTTCTTGGCACTCTTTGGGCCCTTGGTACCAATTGAGCATGTTCAGCCACAGCCTACCTATATTGTTGCTGACCATGTCCATCCCTTATGACCACAATGTACCCAACTTCTGATGGCTACTTATCAGCAGGATAATGCGCCATGTCATAAAGCTGGAATCATCTCAGACTGGTTTCTTGAACATGACAATGAGTTCGCTGTACTCAAATGGCCTCCACAGTCACCAGATCTCAATCCAATAGAGCATCTTTGGGATGTGGTGGAACGGAAGATCGCATCATGGATGTGCAGCCGACAAATGTGCAGGCAACTGTGTGATGCCATCATGTCAATATGGACCAAACTTCCCTGAGGAATGCTTCCAGCACCTTGTTGAATCTATGCCACGAAGAATTGAGGCAGTTCTGAAGGCAAAAGGGGGCCAACCTGTTACTAGCATGGGGTACCTAATTAAAGTGGCCGGTGAGTGTATAAGGCAGATGTGGACTCAATGTATATTTCTTAATCAGTATTTTTGTCTTGTTTTCCAGGAAAAAACCTTCTTAAAACAAGAAAAAAACTGCACAAAATTGTTATTTAAAAATATTTTAAAGGGATACTCCACTTTTTTTGGAAATATACTCATTTTACAACTTCCTCATTGTTAAACAGTTGAGTATGGGTTGTAACCAGACAGTTTCCCATTGACTTCCATAGTATATTTTTTCCAACTATAGAAGTCAATGGTACCAGAAACTGTCTAGTTACTGATATTCTTCTAAATATCAGAAAAATCAGCTGAATGCATTCGAAAATGGTAAAACTCAACTGTTTAACTTCTTGCGTCATTGGAATTGTATTGTTCAAAGAATAGAAGACATACTAAGGTTTATGCTAAAAAGTTTTGCTTCTCATGCAAAATGATCTTTTTAAGGATGTTTAGATATTTTCCAGGGAAACAAGACAAAAAATGTTACGGCTAATTTGATAATGCCACCAATAACAGTGTAGTACCTGTTTGTTTCAAATGAGTTAAAATCACTGAGATATTACTTACGTTGCACCCAATTTCCACTGATGGGACTCAGGAAGTTGGGATACAGACCATGAGGCTTCTCCATTTTGTTCAACAGCTTTCGGATGTTCATCACCTAACCAAAAAAGACAAAACCATAGTTCATTCAATGCCCTTATCCTGTCCTCTCTCTTCACATACCAGTACTTATGTACCAAGTCGATACTTTAATCACCGTACAATAATCAGCGGTTAGTGATTACTACATTTAAATTTCAAATAGTTCCAAGAATCATGACATTTGACTGGTACTGATTACTGAAATACTGGTCTGGTGACAACATTAATGTCAATCATCAGAAGACAAATGACTCTCGCCTTCTCAGTGAACACTGGGTTTCCAGAAAGTTGGGACAGGTGAAGGGAACTCCAGGTGTAGCGTCCCGAACTCTGCCAGGATACTGCTCCCGGCCGATGCCCAGCCCCAACTCCAGCTGGTGCCACTGCAACAGAGAGCAAACCAGGCACAGTGAGCACCACCACCCACGCCACACCGCTGCCATGGCAACCAGGCAGGTAACAGTGCGGCCATGGCAACAAAGCACCAAACCATGGAAAGCGGATGCCAGCGCACTTGTTATTTCGGCAGGAAAACGGCAGGAACTGTTCAACACAGACGTGCTAAAAGCCTTCACTCCATCTCACATCAGAACATGACATGATTAATGCAAAATCAATAATGATGCAATTTTTAAGATGATTGAATATACAATGAAATATGTTTAACATTCAAATTTATTCCACCTAGAAACATCTCAGATGGTTTGCACAGAATTGACATGCACACCTAAAGTTGCATTTACAGTTCTGCACATAAGACCTTGAAGAATGTGTTAATCATTTTAAAAAGTGCATGCTATTTTTTATATACTACTATCCTGAATAAGCTGTTTCCATCTCAGATGCTATGTGATGTCCACATACTGTTAAGCATGCTGATGCATTTATTTTAGCATTAAAAAAAATGCATTGGTGGAAAGCATGTATGCTACAAAGTTTGATCTTTTAAGGATGTTTACATATTTCACAAAAAAATACTGAATATAAGAGGCAACCCTCTCAAGATGAGTGCTATCAAAAGTTTTAATCATAAAATCATTAAGTGTTAATTTTGGAGTGCATAAAATTCATGTTTAGTTTTTTGGTATTTAGCACTAATTTAAGGTTAACAAGTATGAATTAAATTAAAAGTAGTCTGTAAGGAGTCCATTGCCAATTTTACAGATGGAGGAGGCATATTATATAACCTGCTTACAAGTATTCATTTGCTAGATCTTAGTCCTACACCAAGTTCATTTATAGAAATCTGAAAAATAAAATTGGTCCCAAAATAGACCCTTGAGGAGACACCTGTCTTTACACACGGAGTTCTTCCAGTCAAATAGTTGAAAAAACACGTCAGCACTGTATTACTAAAACCTATACATTTGAGCCTATGCAAAAGAAGACCATGAACCACAGAATCAAATGCTTTGTATAAATCAATATAAAGTGCAACACGATTTTCTAACATCTGATGCAGTAATAATGTGATTGGTTCAGTTATAGTACTACGTCCTTGTCTAAAACTTGTTCATTTGCCAGGGATTCAAACACTTCAAGCTGTAATAGACCATCTGGAAATAGTGCAACAATGTAAATATTTTAAGAGCAGTTTGATCTGTACATCCAGAGCATTTTAATCTTTATTTTGATTAAATGTCATTAAAATTTCAACTGTTCTGCTTCTGGACTCCTGCTGTATGGAAAAACACTGAGCAGAGGAAACATAGAAAGAGAGAGACCGAGATGCTGAATGAACTCTGAAATTAGCCGCTCCAGATTTCAGGCTTCGCTCCTCCCTGCAGGATTCATTCGGTGAAACTGTGGAACTAATTCACAAGATTATTTGTTTCTGGTTCTTATTGGGAAAGCGAGCCACGCACCGATTCCCTTTTGAAAGAACGATCAATAGCGCTGAACGTCTGGGAGGAAGAGGAAAGTGAGAACATTTTTGTGGGAAAAATCAAACCAAACCAACACAAAACAACTAGGTGTTTGTTAAATAAAAGGTGGATCATTTCACCGGTGGCTTAAGAAATGGCTTAAAGCAGATTTAATATTAAGAAACAGATCATGAATGATGCTAATTATTAAAAAAAAAATCGCTTGATTTTGAAGTCTTGAAGACAATTATTGCACATTTATTATTGCCGTCTGCCTGAAATATGCATGTGATGCTGCACTGGAATTTGAACAAAATGAGCTATAAATGTTTTGATTCCTTAAATGCTTCCTGGCAACTTACTAATGTTGTCTCAGATTTGACATTCACTAGTTTGGAATAATTAAGTTTTTAATTTATGTTTTTTTTTTTAAATGAAGCCTCTTATGTGCACCCAGACTGCATTTATTTGATCAAAAATACAGTAAAAACAGTAATATTGTGAAGTATGATTACATTAATAATACAATTATTACAAGAATAAAAAACTCTTTTCAACATTGATGATAATAATAAATGTTTCTTGAGCATAAAATCATTCATATCAGAATGATTTCTGAAGAGATCTTGTGACTCTGAAGACTGGAGTAATGATGCTGAATATTCAGCTTTGATCACAGGATATAAATTACACTGTAAAAATATAAACCAGTTAATTTTACGGTATGAAAAACGGCAGTCTGTGGCTTACCAAACTTCAATGTATAAAATCGAATTATAACAGTTAATGGTTTTTACAGACTTAAATTAAAATTTTTCTTACAGTAATAGAACCAGTACTTTATTCTCTGATAAAACGTTGATTGATGTCGTGATATCTGTTTTAGACCATTGAAATACACTCACAACCAACAATCATCACAGCAGAGCAATCACAGCTCATCACAAGTGAAATACTTGTATAAAAGCAATACTTATTTAAAGAAGCTGCACAATGTCATTCACACAAACATTAAACACCATCATGGTAACACACATGAAATTAAAAAATGCAATAAACATTAATTTAACAACATTAAATGTAAAATAAAACCACTAATGAACATAACTGATTAGAAAAAAATAATAAAATTATGAGGAACCATAGTTATTTCAACAAAAATACATAAAATGTGAAGTGTCACAGGGAATTGTGGGAATGTCAATTCACGTTTTTTCACTGTAAATTATACAATGATTTGTTCTTTTTCACTTTCAAAAACTGTAAATTTAACGGTATTTTACTGTAAAATTATATCACAGTTATTTACCGTGTATAGTGCGGAAACTTTCTGTTTACCAATTAACAGTTTTGCACAGTAGCATTTTTACAGTATTTTACCGTTAAAATCACGGATATTTTTTACAGAGTACATTTTAAAATATACTCGCATATAAAACAGATACAATAATATTTCACTAATTTTTAGTGTATTTTTGATCAAATAAATGCAGCTTTGGTAAGTATAAGAGACTTCTACCAAAAACAGTACAAAATGTTAATAATTCAAAACTTTTGACCGGTGTGTGAATGTCATAATAAGAGCGTGTGCGTAGTGACGTGTCACCAGACGACCCTGAGTGCCACAACGGGACCTGCTTTCTCCCAGCCCATCTGTGGGACCCGGCTCCTGTTACTCATCTAACTGGAATTAGCGTGAGAATCAGTTAATTAAATTTGCCTGCAGCTGTCAGAGCGATCTGGAGGGCTAATGGAAGCCAGGTGGGCGACAGGACTGCCAGAGAAGCTTCCGCTCGGAAAACAAGAAAGAAATGGAAATATTGGAGGCATATGGCTTCGTGAACGGAAGCGTCTAGCCGGGCCGGGGCGACAGACAGGGACGCTGCGCAGACAGGTAGAAGCTGCATGGGATGCTCACCTGCCCAGGTTAATGACTCCTCTGGGAATGCCGGTGGGTGTGTTGAAGGCGGGTAACAACTTCTCGCCCAGCTCCAACACCTTCTGCTTAAATATCTGAAAGATAAAACAACAGAAAACTGTTAACTGCTGTCGCACTGTAGCAAACACATCTGTGCAAGTGTCTCTACTCAAATCACACATTTAAAGGACTCATTTTAGAAACGTTTGCCACATTTTAAACATGCTATCTAAACTGCCAGTGACAGAAATTAATGCATTTATCAGTTTTAAGTGATAGTAAAGACATTTGAAGAGTTCAGATGCAAAAGCCTCTAAATGCCATTTGAAATGTTCTTCTAAAATGACCATTTTTATCAAGCTTGTATATTTAAGTTCAGTAATTTCACTTAAATGACAATTAATAGGTAATCTTCATTGCCATTTAAGTGAAATTACTGAACTTAAATATACAAGCTTGATAAAAATGAGCATTTTAGAAGAAAATTTCAAATGGCACTTAGAGGCTTTTGCATCTGAACTCTTCATTCATAATGTTACAAAAGTTTTCTATTTAAAAAATTAAAACTTCTATTCATTAAAGTATCCTGAAACGAAAAACAAGTATCACGGTTTCCACAAAAATATTAACTGTTTTCAACGCTGATAATAATCAGAGATGTTTCTTGAACATCAAATCACCATATTAGAGTGATTTCTAAGGATCATGTGACTCTGAAGACTAAAGTATGATGCTGAAAATTCAGCTTTGATCACAGGAATTATTATAAATTCGTTTTTTTATTTATTTAGTTTTTTCATCAAATAAATGCAGCCTCAACAAATACTTTGTTGAAAAACATTTAGATTAAGTATGCAAAATATACAATGATAAGCATTTCAAACTGTAGTATGATATAGAGTACAATAGAGAATAGAATAGAATAGAATAGAATAGAATAGAATAGAATAGAATAGAATAGAATAGAATAGAATAGAATAGAATACATTTTTTATTGTCCACCAGGATGGACATTTTTCTTTGGCTTACCAAACATACAAGCCAGATAAACATACAAACGTCACAAACATAGCGAAGGAAATAAAAGGAAAAATAAAATATAAATAAATAAAAAAAAAAAATCAATGTACAATATCAAAGTGAAGATAAACACACTTTAAGTACATTAGGAGAACTCATTTGTTATTGTCACTTGGTTTGATTAAGGATACTAACAGCCATCACATGACTTCAACATACTGTATATTTAATTTACGACTTAATGATCAAATAATGTTTTTTAGCTGTCTGGTCTCTGGGTGTTCAAACTTTTCCTTTTGTTGCATGTGCAGAAACTCAATTGAAAACTCAATTCAAATGCAACTGCTGTATTTATCAAATTCACCCAGAAATGGACGTGAACCCACACAATCAAGTGTTTCTGTGACAAGGTCATCTTTAAAAGTAAATTAAACTAGACAGGGTGCAGCAGAATGGAACCGTGTGCAGACCTCAAGATGTGTTTTCAACGCTCATGTCGGCTGTTACACAAAGTAAGACGGCTGCAGATACAGTTGGCGACAGATATTTCTCTCTAAGCTCTTTTTAGTGGTGCTTGCTAAGGCAGGCACCACTATTATTGCTCTGATTTAGGTTTAGGGATTTGAACAGACCTCTAAATCTGAGAATTAAACTTCAATGTGCAACTCGTCCCAAACCAGACTTATGATTTTCACCTGGTGGGCGATAAAAAAGGTGAAAGAAAGAAAAAAATCCCATAGATTTACACTGAAAGAAGCACCAGACCAGAATATTACAGGGACTTAAATGTGCAGGACTCTTTTTTTATACAGTAAAACCACTCAGAACACCTTAGCAACAGCACAGGAAAGCCATGGAAACC
The DNA here is from genome assembly GCA_030378365.1 of Hybognathus amarus. Taxonomy (NCBI): domain Eukaryota; kingdom Metazoa; phylum Chordata; class Actinopteri; order Cypriniformes; family Leuciscidae; genus Hybognathus; species Hybognathus amarus. Next base: position 154,234 of record JAQIUQ010006282.1, read on the forward strand.
ACAACAATGCCTTAGCAACTTATCATGGTAAAAAACAACACTGATCTTCAGTGACAGATACCCGAGTTGTGAATGTGAGTTTGCAGACTGTATTGAATGTGATAAAATGATACTGTACTGTAAAATTACTGAAAACATCTTTCTATTGAGTTGTTCTCGGCTGCATGTGTAAACATACACTGACTGAAATATTGTAGGACGAACAAAAATTATTCTTATGAGCCAAAACATTCAGCGCAACCCGTTTAGTCTGATTACAGAATTAATGATTCTTACGAGTCGGTTCTTTTAATGACTTAATTGATCACAGTGGCAACTAAATACAAATTTGACTTAATCAATGAACTGCAAGTTACCATTATGTTCATTGATGCCTGTTTTGTAAGCGTTAATGGTAACACTTTACAATAAGGTTCGTTAGTTACTACATTAGTTAACATTAACAAAGAATGAACAATACTTCTACAGCATTTGTTAATCTTTGGTAATGTTAATTTCAACATTTACTAATACTTTATTAAAATCTTGTTAACATTAGTTAATGTACTGTGAACTAACATGAACAAACAATGAACAGCTAGATTTGTATTAACTAACGTTAACAAAGAATAACAAATACAGTAACAACTGGTTAGTTAATGTTAGTTAATGCATGAACTAATGTTTAATAAATGAACCTTATTGTAAAGTGTTACGGCGTTAATATCAATACTGACTAATTGTCCATATGACACTGTGTCGTTAAAGATGCACATTTAGTGACATTCAACACATACATATATATATATATATATATATATATCTACGGTCAAAAGTTTAAGGTCGGTAAGATTTTTTTATGTTTATAAAAGAAGTCTCTTCTGCTCACCAAGGCTGCAATTTTTTTTTATAAAAAATACACAAAAAACACAGTAATATTGTGAAATATTATGACAATTTAAAATGATTTTTTGTATGTTAATATATATTAAAATGTAATTTATTCCTGTGAAAAAAACTGAATTTTCAGCATCATTACTCCAGTCTTCAGTGTCACATGATCCTTCACAAATCACTCTAATATGATGATTTTATGCTCCAAAAACATGGATGATTATTATCCATGTTGAAAACAGTTTTTTACATTTTTATTTCAGGATTCTTTGATGAATAGAAAGTTCAAAGAACAGCATTTATTTAATTAGAATCTTTTCTAACATTATAAATGTCTTTACTGTAACTTTTGATCAATGTAACTCGTCCTTGATGAATAGAAGTATTGATTTCTTATTTATTTCCCCCAAAAATAAAATACAAATTCTTACTGACCCCAAACTTTTTAAAGGGTAGTGTTTAATGTAACAAAAGCTTTCCATTTCAGATAAAAGCTGTTCTTTTGAACTTTCTATTCATCAAAAGAATCCTGAAATAAAAATGTAAAAAACTGTTTTCAACATGGATAATAATCATACATGTTTTTGGAGCATAAAATCATCATATTAGAGTGATTTGTGAAGGATCATGTGACACTGAAGACTGGACTAATGATGCTGAAAATTCAGCTTTTTTTCAGAGGAATAAATTACATTTTAATATATATTAACATTAAAAATTCATTTTAAATTGTCATAATAATTGTGTATATTTTTATAAAAAAAATTGCTAACCCTAACCCATACACTCAAAACGTAACGTTAACCTACTATTTGAGCAGTCAGCAACAAGTGTGTTTCCGGTCCAGCTGGATCCGGAGCTAGAACAGGACGTGTAATGTTTTCAAAACATTTTGGATGCCAAAAAATTTATATTAACTATTTTTAATTTTGACCGCGGTGTGCTTGCGCTTGGGTCGACAAAGCAAAAAAACGTCTTAGTGCGGCGCAAACCATCGAAATCAATGCGTTTCATAGCACATGCTGCTTCTGTTGCAAAAGCATGTGAAAAAACTGCTAAGTTTGCTAGGCCCAAAAGAGCTGATAAAAAAAATAATCGAGTTAAAATGGGTTTACGTTAACGCCGTTAATAACGCATTTAACTGACAGCCCTAATATAAATATATAAAATCATATATAATCATATATTGTGTATACCGATGGGAAGAGTGCACTGTAATTGTCACCAGTAGAAGGTCAAACTTGTCCGAAAGCACCGGGCTCTCGAGAGACATGCTGTGCCCTCTGCTATAACTAGGGCAGCACATCTCCAGGTTAATGCATCGTGCTGGAGTGAAATGAGGGCTGAGATGAGAAGAACAAGCTGATTGGCCCCCTGCACTCCGTATCAGACAGATCACTAATGACCCATAGCTGGAGACTCATCCGTCCCAGACTGAGGAACATCTGTGAGGCTTCACATGCCAGGACAGCATGAGTAATACACACTAACATATTAAAGGGAGTTCACCTCTGAAATTGATTTTTGATATGTTTTAGCTTATCTCATGGGCATCCAAGATGTAGGAGTCTTTGTTTACAGAGTATTTTCAATTTTGATATTTTTAGGTCAAACCGTTCTTGGGTCAGTCATATAATGGAGGTCTATGGTCACCACCTCAAAGAGCATGCACAGAGAAGTCCAAATTAAACATGATTTAATGACTCGTAAATGTAAGTACACACTGATGGCCTAAGACACGAAACAAGCGGTTTGTGTGAGAAAACTAACAGTATTTATATCGTTTTACCTCGTTACCACAGCCACAAAGCATCCGCGTCCTCAGATCAATTGGACGTGGCTGTGATTACAAGAGGTAAAAACGATATAAATACTGTTCGTTTTCTCACACAAACCGCTCATTTCGTGTCTTAGGCCATCAAGGTGTACTTACATTTACAAGTCATTAAATCATGTTTAATTTGGACTTCTCTGTGCATGCTCTTTGAGGTGGTGACCATAGACCTCCATTATACTGATAGACAACAACGGTTTGACCTAAAAATATCAAAATTGAAAATACTGTGGAAACAAAGACTCCTACATCTTGGATGCCCTTGAGGTAAGATATAACATACCAAAAATTAATTTCAAAGTCAACTATCCCTTTAAAGCAACAGTGTAGCAAATAATCCAATTCTTTAATTCATGTCGCTCCAAACAGTGTACATTTCTTTCTTCCAGAGATGTTTGGAAAGATTTGAATTAATATTGAGATGCTTTAAGGCTTCAGAATGATACTAAATCATCATAGAAGTAATGCATTTTTTTTGCATTAAACATTGTATTAAACGTGAAATTTTAAAGTAGAAAGACTGAAATGTTCAAACCATTTTTTGTCAGTGTATTAAAAGCCTTCAGACAGAACTTACTTCAAACACAAATCTTTGTTTTTATATTCGTAAATTTCAATCTGCTCCTCGCACACAATTACAACATGAGCTGAGAAGACTTGGAATTCAATGCATTCATTATGGACTTTTATTATGCAGCATTTTGATCATTTTTGGAGCTTGACTGTTGATAAGATCCGTCATTGTATGCAAGAACTTCAGAAATCTCACTCCGGCTGAACTATTCCTTTAACTGCTTTGGTATCTAACACAAGAGCATCCTGATTTGCAGTATTGATCCAGTACGACAGCACGAACATGTCACTTTTAGCCTGAACACAATTCTCTCTAACACACACATTGCAAAGATCGTCAAAGAAAAACAGACGTGAGCAAAGTAACTCTAGCCTCGAGTTAATATTTAATTTTCATCACAGCAAACATGCGCCTCAGGAGGAAGGTCATTGATACGCATGTGCCCTTTGACCTCTATGAGCATCATCAGGGCGCACGGTAGTTGACTGCACCGGCAGACGAGACATTTCCAACTTAATTACAGGACGCTTAGCACAGCTCAGGAGCCACAAATGACTTTTTAAAGGCCGTTTGCTGTCGAACCATCAAACTGGAGGCTGCACCTCAGAAAACAAACAGCGGTGGAAGATAAAGCCGTAAATGAGCAGCTCCCACGAGGAACGACAGATGCAACCCACGGATTTATCAGCTGAATAAATGCACGGTGAACGCAGAGGATTCTGGGACGTCGTTTAGGCGCTACTGTGATCGAACAGAAGCAGATTCAGAAGACCTTAATGATGTTGATATAAGACAACGGAAAACACATTAAATAGAGTTGTTTATAGAGTGCTGATTTGGTAATGAAAAAAGATTGCTTTCGGACTTCATCTAGAGTTCATTTAAAAGCAATTCAGGTTGTCTATCCAGAAGAGATCTGAGGTCTTCTGAGGTCTCTTTCACTTGTGTTATTTCAACAGAACCAGAAAAGAAAACACCACCGTTAGTGTTATGAATATATCAACAATATTACATATAAAATATAAAAGATGACGGAATAATCATTTTAATAATTAAATAAAAATACTAATAATAGATATTGTCATTACTAATATTAATAAGGGTTAAAGGGATAGTTCACTTTCAAATACATTTTTGGTATGTTTAGCTTTTTTTATGTTTCAATTTTGATATTTTTAGGTCAAACCGGTCTGTCAGTCATATAATGCAGGTCTATGGTCACCACCTCAAAGAGCATGCTCAGAGAAGTCCAAATTAAACATGATTTAATGACTTCGTAAATGTAAGTACACATTGATGGCCTAAGACACGAAATGAGCGGTTTGTGTGAGAAAACGAACAGTATTTATATTGTTTTTACCTCTTGTAACCACAGCCACGTCCAACACTGAAGCGTCCGTGCCCTCAGATCACTTGGACGTGGCTGTAAGATAAAAATTATATAAATACTGTTCATTTCTCACACAAACTGCTCGATTTTGATGCCTTAGGCCATCAATGTGTACTTACATTTAAGAGTCATTCAATCATGTTTAATTTGGACTTCTCTGTGCATGCTCTTTGAGGTGGTGACCATAGACCTCCATTATATGACTGACAGACACGAACGGTTTGACCTAAAAATATCAAAATTGAAACTACTGCGGAAACAAAGACACCTACATCTTGGATGCCCTTAAATGTTATAGAATACTAATAATTTACATAATAATATCTTTTTGTTCCATAAAATGATACATTTATAATAATATAATACTAAACATTTTTTTTTATTATCATTACTATTTCTACTACATCTACTAATGGAATTTTACAAGGTTCTCCTATGGCATGAATATATCAAACCATTCATTTGAGCTCATTTTCAATCATTGACAATGAAAATGCTGATGTTGTGCTGCTATGAAATACACACAGCACTTTTATGGAAGAAAGTGTCATAAAACTGTCGTATAAGGCCTGGTTGAAGTCTGAGCAGTGAAATATCACATCTTTACCCATCATGCCCTTGTAGCCAAGCTGCATCCAGAGCATTTCACTTCTACCTTCTCTCAGTCTGACAAATGCTTTCAAGACGGCAGCTCTTTTAACAAGACTGCAAAAAGGCTGGAGTCAGGCAGACTGTCAGCTTCTATTTCTGAGATTTACCAAACCACATGAAGCGTGTGCTGAGGTTCTCACCCGCGGACTGATACTGGACGAGCCCTGGACATGACGAGAGGCCTTCGGTATCTCCAATGCTTAGGTATTTTAATAGTCAAATGTCATTAAAATTGAACTCAGGGAATTTGATCATAAACACATATTAAGTGATGCAAATTATGCAAAAGTCCATACTAACTATGCTACACTCTAAACAATGCTGGGTTGTTTGAACCCAAATTTGGGTAAAATATGGACAAACCCAAATGTTGGGTTAAAAATGTAATTTCAAATTAACCCAAATTCAACTTTCACTTTCAACTGTAAATTTAAATTTTTTTTTAAATGCATTTTTAACCCAACATTTGGGTTTGTCCATATTTTACCCAAATTTGGGTTGAAACAACCCAGCATTTTTTAGAGTGTAAAGTCCAAATCTATATTGATCATGTACATCTACACTCTAAACAATGCTGGGTTGTTTTAACGGAAATTTGGGTAAAATATGGACAAACCCAAATGTTGGGTTAGAAACGAAATTTCAAATTTTAACCCAACTTCAACTTTCACTTTCAACTGTAAATTTTTAATTTTTTAAAATGCATTTTTTAACCCAACATTTGGGTTGAAACAACCCAATTTTAAAAAATGTTAAAAGTGTAGACATGGACTATAGCAAAAATTGCATAATAATTCATACACAAAGCATGCACAAACTGCTGTTTTCAATAATATTAAAAGGACATTAGCAGCTACTAATGAAATGAAATGCTTTATACACTACTGGTCAAACATTAGAAATGATTAATATTAATACACTCTAAAAATGCTGGTTTGTTTTGACCCAACTTTGGGTCAAATATGGACAAACCCAAATATTGGGTTAAAAATGTAATAAAAAAATTAACCCAATGGCTGGGTTTGTCCATATTTGACCCAAAGTTGGGTTAAAACAATCCAGCAATTTTTAGAGTGCAATTATATGAGTTGATTAATATTATAATTAATTATACTTATTTAATATTAATAATTGAGCATCAATAAATACTGATGATAATTGAGCAGCAAATCAGCATGAATGATTTCTGAAGGATCATGTGACACTGAAGACTGGAGTAATGATGTTAAAAATTCAGGTTTTATCACAAGAATAAAATTACTATTTAAAATATATTCACACAGAAACCAGATATTTTAAATTGTAATATTTCATAATATTACAGGTTTTTTTTTTTTTTTTACCTGTATTTTTGAACAAATGCAGCCTTGGTGAGCATTTAAAAACTGTTAAAACAATGTATAAATACATGTATCGTGCAGTATTAATATATACATGTACAGTTTTTCTGAGCCTGCCTTCTTTTTCTGCCCCGTCCATGTAGTTTAAGGGTAAGAAAAACTAAATTCAATTCAAAATTAATTCTCTGAAAATTACTCCTAATATCTTGAGCATTTTTTCTTCTCCTGTAAACTGATCTTGTTTTTAAAGACATTTATATATGTTTCTGGAAAATTTCTAGGCAAAAAGACTAATTAATAGTAATAAGTTTTAGCATGAATAGTCTCTAAGCTCTCGCGTCTCCTCCAGCGGCTCTAATTGGAGCTCTGCTTCAGTGGAGATGTTCTCAGACGCTGCTTTTGGAAAAAGGGCACCACAAATCCACCCAAGCCGAATGCCAGAGAGGTGATGGCTTAGCTTTTCCACGGAGAGACTAAAGGCCGAAGGAAATGCCAGCGTTCAGTTTTGTTGTGGCTGCTGACAGTTGCGGTGGCAGTGGAGCTGATGTGTGATTATGGTTTCTGTATAAGAGCAGCGCTGGTAAAGAGCCGTTCTGATGACTACAGCACAAACGCCTCAGACGTGTGTTAACCATCAGCTACGGCAAAATATCTGTGGTTTACTAAAAAAAGACATGTGGGGAAAAAGAGAAAAGTAACTGGAAAAAATAAGACAGTAAGTAGGCTATACACTACCGGTCAAAAGTTTAAGGTCGGTTTTTAAGTCTATTTTTTAAGTCTCTTCTGCTCACCAAGGCTGCAATTTTTTTGATAAAAAATACACAAAAAACACAGTAATATTGTAAAATATTATGACAATTTAAAATGCCTTTTTTATGTTAATATATATTAAAATGTAATTTATTTCCTTGAAAAAAGCTGAATTTTCAGCATCATTACTCCAGTCTTCAGTGTCACATGATCCTTCACAAATCACTCTAATATGATGATTTTATGCTCCAAAAACATGTATGATTATTATCCATGTTGAAAACAGTTTTTTACATTTTTATTTCAGGATTCTTTGATGAATAGAAAGTTCAAAAGAACAGCTTTTATCTGAAATGGAAAGCTTTTGTTACATTAAACACTACCCTTTAAAAAGTTTGGGGTCAGTAAGAATTTGTATTTTATTTTTGGGGGAAATAAATAAGAAATCAATACTTCTATTCATCAAGGATGAGTTACATTGATCAAAAGTTACAGTAAAGACATTTATAATGTTAGAAAAGATTCTAATTAAATAAATGCTGTTCTTTGAACTTTCTATTCATCAAAGAATCCTGAAATAAAAATGTAAAAAACTGTTTTCAACATGGATAATAATCATACATGTTTTTGGAGCATAAAATCATCATATTAGAGTGATTTGTGAAGGATCATGTGACACTGAAGACTGGAGTAATGATGCTGAAAATTCAGCTTTTTTTTCAGAGGAATAAATTACATTTTAATATATATTAACATAAAAAAGTCATTTTAAATTGTCATAATATTTCACAATATTACTGTGTTTTTTGTGTTTTTTTATCACAAAATTGCAGCCTTGGTGAGCAGAAGAGACTTCTTTTAAAAACATAAAAAAATCGTACCGATCTTAAACTTGACCCGTAGTGTATATACTGTAAAAAAATATTGTTGGTTTAACTTAAAAAATTTAGTAACCTGGTTGCCTTCAAATATTAAGTTCATTGAAAAGGAAAAATTTAGTTAATACAATGAAGGGGATTGATTTAATCATCAGAAACTCAAAATATTATGTTGTATGAACTACATAAATTATTTAAGTTGATTTGACAAAAGAAAAAAATGTGTGATTACAAATCATGAAAATATATATTTTTACAGTTTATATACAGTACACTCTAAAAAACAATTAGTTGGCTGAACTATTACTTATAAAAGCAATTAAAAACACAAAATTAAGTATTCATAACATTTCTCTATTTAACATATATAGTGTGTGTAACAAAAATATAAGTTACTGGGTGAACCTAAATGTGTGCATAAATAAACTGAAAAAAAAACAAGTCATGTCAACTACTACAATAATTGCTTCAAAATTAAGTAAATCGAGCATAACATTTTAAGTAACTATACAAGCCACGTGATATGCGATTTCCGTGATGCCTTTCCAGTCAAAATGTAAACATTTTGTGAAGCACATATGAAGACGCTGAGAAGAGGTAAGTTTAACATAAAATTCAAGAAAATCATGAAATCAACTTTTTAACTGAATTTCAGAATTGCTACGAATTTTGCATCAACAATTAGAAATGTGATACTTATATATAAACACTGACTTTCATGTTAGATGCAATTAATCGCGATTAATCGATTGACAGCACTAATTTTTATACAACTGAAAATGATACCCAACCCTACTCATAAAAACAATTATTTATGCAATATCTACAATTAACTGCCAGTGCAATAAGACAAAATACACTTTTTTTCCAGATGCATTTCCAAAGTCAACAAGTCATATGTTTTGCACTTCTGCTCATCAGGTGAGTCTTAAAGAGTATTCAGAACGATATTTGGCAATATTTGTCATTGCACAGCCCTAGATCCAGGTAAACATTTAACAAGCTCCATCTGATTTCCTCATCTATACCTCATCGTTGTGTTATTGCAGATGTTTGCGTTCCTCTCAGTAATAAAGGGTGAGCAGTGTGTCTCATGAAGCAGATATAGCACAGGTGACACAGCTTTGATGTAGCAGCACGCTTGTTTCACGTCTCCGCAGAACAAAGCCGCCTCACCACACGGATCTATCCGACGCCTGTTTACCAGCTTGTAAATCTCAAGTCTTTGTTCTCGGTGACAGTTCGGGTTCAATAAGTGGTGCTGCATTATTCATTACGTTATGCTTCGGCTGAACTTTATTTCAGAGCTCAAGAAAAAAATCATAAATTAGAACTTTTCCCTGAACCAGCCGCACACGTGGCGTCAGAAGTCAGATTTAGACGGATTCTCCGTTTATTAACTCGCCGTAATGTGCGAGCCGCTGCTATTTATGCCTCTTTTCCTGTGATCGTATTACAGAGGATCTCTCGTCGTATTATGCAGAGAAAGCATCAGCGGGACCATAACATTTCCTTCCCACTTAATTAGCACTGTGGAGGATGTTGTGTGTGTGTGTGTGTGTGTGTGTGTGTCTATGAGGACGAGCCAGGCTAAATGATGGGTGCATTAGATGAGGACACACAGAGAAAGACAGGGTGGATCTCACAAAACCTGACCAGAACATGTCCAGATCATATCACCACACACAAAAAATAAATAAATAAATATATAATATATATATATATATATATATATATATATATATATATATATATATATATATGTATATATATATATATATATATATATAAATAATAATAATTATATATAAATAAAATTATATATATATATATATATATATATATAATTATTTTATTTATATATATATATATAATTATTTATATATATATATATATATATATATATTCCTTTTAGAGGAATAAATTACATTTTAATATATATTAACAAAACAATCATTTTAAATTGTCATAATATTTCACAATATTACTGTGTTTTTTTGTGTATTTTTTATCAAAAAAATTGCAGCCTTGGTGAGTAAGAAGAGACTTCTTTTAAAAACATAAAAAAACTTACAGACCTTAAACTTTTAACCAGTAGTGTGTATATATATATATATATATATATATATATATATATATATATATATATATATATATATATATATATATATATATATATATATATACATATACATACATATAGAAAAGAGCCTATTACAGCCTGATTCCCTCTTGGTAATCTGGTTAAATATGTCAATTATAGATGTTATATAATGCTAACAGTTCAGGTTGATTCAATCAAGTGTTTAAAATAACTTTCTTTTGTGATCTGATGTGGCTTCTAGTTCATATCATCAAATTAAAATACCCGAGATGTCTAGAACACATTTATGCCATATACTGCATTGACGCAGTCGTATGTTTATTGTGTTCATGTTCATTAGTCAAAACATCTCTATCTATATCTGTGTTTTATTCTGCTACAGCGATATATGGATGCCTTTGTCCATATAAGGCATTTATGTATAAGTTTTATGACTTTTATGAGTCTTATTTCCACAGCTACTAATTTAAATGAAATAGACTTTACATGTGTAATTCACTAATGCTCACAACACCCCATTTAGAGTAAAAATAGAAAAAATATATTTTTTATATACAAAAATAAGTTTTTCTCTCAGTGGATACAAAAGATTTCCTGACAAAAAGAATTACTGCCACACATTTTTATCATAACTGAATATTTTATAATAGAACGTTAGATCACTTACAGGAAAATAAGCGAAGAGACTGTGAAGAGACGACTCAACGCCAGCGATATGTTAAGCCCTAAATTATTACATGATTAACTAAATGTATTTTTTCCATGTACATTTCTGAAATGCACTTTCTGTAAAGCTTCTTTGAAACAATATTTACTGTGAAAAGCGCCATACAAATACATTTGAATTGAATTGAATTGAAAATAGGGCAGTATTTTCAAGAGCTCACCAATACGGATAGATGTTGTTTGGATTGTAATGCGTAATATTGCATTATATAAACAAAACTGACTTCATATTAAAGCAAGAGGTGTTATGTATCTGTCTGAAAACATTTCTGGTTAAGGTTTGTATTTTCTGTGCCCGGTGTGTGTGTGTGTGTGAATCCCAGAGGTGCCACAATATGATATTATTGCTATTCTGAGTGTATTGCAGTATGCAGAATATTGCAATAACATGATTTAATACCTTTTTCAACTGCAAATGGGTTATAAGTTTTTTTTTTTTTAACTTTAAAAAACATGTTTATTTGACAAATATTGTCTATTAAAAATATGTCTAAAATACAAGCAAGATAAAATATTAAACAAGGAAGGAATGATGGACATATGTGGAGGTATGGAGATTTGAAGATGTAAAATCAAAACAGACTTATTAGATAAAAACATGGAAAAAGGTAAGCACACCGTCTGTGTTTTCATTTCAAGAATTCAAAAGAGGGTGTTTTTGTGTGTGACCCTTTGCATTCTTGTATGAAAACTGTCAACAGTTTTGGAGTGACTGTAATCTACTTTCCAAGAGTTTCCTGCCAAAATAGAGGACAGTGTGTTTAGCTAAAGCGCTGCTGTGCTCCTCCGATGAACAAGCGTTTCAGCGCCGCCGTCCTCACGTTTACCGCTCGCATGCAAAAGAAAACCCAGTTATGTGATTTTCACTATCAGAGATGAATGGATGACACAGTTTGATGCTATTTCACAAATCCCATTTCATGTCCTTCCAAAGAAAGAAAAAACCCTCCATAAAAGTAGTTTTGCACATCAACATTCAATGAAAATGTCAATCCCATGTGCTGCGTGGGTGAAAGACTGCGAGTTGGACAGAAATATGAACACATGGCTCGAAGCTTGTCGGCTCCCTTTAGAGACATGACAACAATTGTCAACTAAGGTGGGCGGCAAGACCAAAAATCACAGTATGAGTAATTTAATACCACGATATATGGCCGTGTAAAATAAAATAAAACTGTTTTACCACTGTTAGCCGTTCAAATATATATCTATTAAGGGTTGGCAAAGCAAGTTTATTCATGCTGCAGATTTCACACACAGTGATCATTCAGAGCGCTTTTTATAAAAGAATATGACACAAAAATAATTCAAGAAAAAGGAAAAAAAAAAGAAAAAAAAGAAAAGCGCTTCTTATAAAGTGCCTCTATTATGCTATTTTGAAGGTTCTTAAAGGGACAGTTCACTTTGAAGTTAATGCATCCAAGATGTAGGTGTCTAGTATTTTCAATTTTGATATTTTTAGGTCAAACTGTTCTGGTCTATCAGTCATATAATGGAGGTCTATGGTCACCACCTCAAAGAGCATGCACAGAGAAGTCCAAATTAAACATGATTTAATGACTCGAAATATAAGTACACATTGATGGCCTAAGACAGGTTTTCTCACACAAACCGCTCGTTTCGTGTCTTAGGCCATCAATGTGTACTTACATTTACGAGTCATTAAATCATGTTTAATTTGGACTTCTCTGTGCATGCTCTTTGAGGTGGTGACCATAGACCTCCATTATATGACTGACCGACACAAAGCAGTTTGACCTAAACATATCAAAATTTAAAATACTGCTGAAACAAAGACACCTACATCTTGGATGCCCTTGAGGTAAGCTAAAACATACCAAAAATTAATTTCAAAGTGAACTATTTCTTTAATTTTGTTATGGAGTCTCCAACAAAAGACCTTCATGCATCCAAGGTAAAATAAAAATAAATAAAACACATTTAATCTCTCATAATATGCATTGCACATTAACATATTTTTCAAAGAGTCTGACAACGGTTCATTTTGAAGATTCAGTCTCTCTAAACTCATCTTTTCCGTGAGCCTGCTCTGCTCTGGTCTACAGCTTAAAGCATGTTAGAAACTAAACGGCCATTACCATATGTTCACAGTGATACAAATGACGGATATTTTTTTGCGCGCATCAATTCTAACGCTATTCTTCTATTTACATACTTTGCATACTTTGAAGTGCAGCAAAGTGGATTTGAAAACATGAACCAAACTCTTCCAGTCTCAGCTACAACTACAGTGTTTGTGGGCGGGCAAAGTCGACCTCGTTCACGGGCAGCCAATGAAGACCACTGGCTGGCATTATGAAATATTGAACATTGTTATGTCAGGAAGAGAGAATTACTGAAAACTTGTTTCTGCAGTTCTTGATTCTTCTTTTAGGAGTCAATAACTTTATTTGTCATGCATGTGATCTTTAAAACTTTGCAGACCTTTTACATTCACAAACAGCTTTGTTACACACTGCACGAAAGGTCATATCCAAAAAAAGCACTTACATTTATAATGTTACTTAATGAAAATACTACTATTTATTGTTAGTTCATGTTAGCTTAGGTCCATTAAATAATATTACATGATGCAACTTTTGATTTTAACCCTTTAGGCGCCAGAGGTTTTTTCCAAAAACTTTCCAATTTTGACATCTTAATTTCAAAAGACAATATCTTAAAAGTGAAACAAGATAGATACTTTCTGTAAATTAGAGAAATATTAAGCATGACCCAAAGTTTATGTAGGGATTAAATTTCCCCATCTAATTTGCATATTATGATGTCATATGGTGGCAGAAATCTTGGATTATAGAATTTTCATGAAAAGTCACATGTTTAAATGATAAAACGCAGCACTTCTTTCCCCCAAAATGTCCATCACCTTCTGTATGCTATATGGCACAATACTGAATGCTCAGGTATATAGTAAGTAATAACCAAACTGTGCAAATCATTACAAATAAATGGTAGAACAAACTGTATGCATGTAGTGTTTGGCCTTTTGCTGTGGAGATTTTCCATTTACTACATGCAGTAGGCACTCTGATTCCATGTATGGGGCTTATATTATTCATATGACACACAAACACAAGTAGACAAGACCTGTTTAGTTCAAGGGATGACTCGTTAGGGCAAAGCGCAGCTCATAAGTAATGATAGGAGCAGCGCGATCGCAGCCAGATCTGCCTCGCGCGCATGTCAAGTATGCATACTATTGCGACTCCCCACCCTGCCTTCTGTACTATGAATACCTCGACCTCGTCTAACATACCCAGTGATAATAAACAAAGTCTTTACCACAATACTATTGCCGCGATCGCGGAGAGACTCTGATGAAATGGCTCACTCTCACACTATCTCCGCTTTTGATCACACTGATTCAATGCGCTGTAACTCGAACATTTTGTATAGAAACAGGACGTTTTTTTTGAGTCGGGGATGAAGTATGACATGTCTGCCATCCAGTGGAGGGGATGTCGAATGAAATTTGTCACCCAATTTGACAAAATCGGCCGTTTTATTCAGTGACGCATATTGTCGAGTAAACTCGACCGTGGCGCCTAGAGGGTTAATAATGTCTTTGTAAATGTTGCTTAAAAAATGCATTAGAAGTTTTTTCATTGTTAGCTAATTTTAACTTATGCAACTAACTAATGTTAATGCTAATTGTAAAGAGTTACCAAAAAGCACACATAAAAAATAAAGATATTATAATAATAATGTGCATTGCAATCAGCAAAATGCACCATAATGATTGCATGTGCATTTCCACTGTGTATGAACAATACAGCAGAATCTCTCTTTACCCCTCACCCCTTTACACATTTCTTCCGTCACCCTTCACACTCTCTGCGAATCGTGTTGAAACGCACAGATGGACACGGGGTGAAAACGTCTGGGGTGACAAACTGTGAACATGTGCCATTGTAACGCAGGTTCAAATCCGTAGGCGAACGGCTGTCACTAGCAGGAACGACCGGTGATTGAGAGTCCGACAGCTTCATCCAGCGCAAGGTCAAGAGGAGGTCAAACTGATTTGATTTGTGCTAAAAAATAATACAAGCAAACAACCAGAGCGTTGCAACTTCCAGCTTGAGATCCGCCGTCTGTGGAGTTCTCTCGCTTGGCCATTTTAAACGTGACATTTCCAGCGTGGCTCTTCTCCGGGTCAGATCTCCTGATAATCTCGAAGCGTGATGCTCAGTCAGTCGCTCTGCAGTGTGTTGTCTTCCCTGCGAAGCGAAGCACGACCTCTTCTCCGAGCTCGCCAGGCCCGGCAGGGCTTATTTGCACCTTCATACTCTCTCACTGTTAGAAAAAGCCCCGGGCTCTTGGCAGTAATATGGTCTTTTTATACTTCACAGCACGAACCAGCGTCTGCGGAGAAGTCTGCGCTAATGATTCTCTGAGCTCTAATCCATATGACAGAATCAATTCAAAAGAGCAGGATATGGACATGCTCAGAGAAGACGGCACACAGATCGAACGGCGCTGTAGAACAGAGCTGGAGTGGGGTGGGATAATGTGATCGGAAAAGATACTGGGAAGCAGACACCTGGACATCGCTGGGTCACAGCGTTAAGCTATGGGAACATCGAGGACTTTGGAAAGTACACCGGCCCAAGGATGTTGTACTTTTGCTTTTCCAAATTTACTTTCCAGACTTTGTTTCAGCAAAGGTTTTGTTAGTAATACAAAAAACAAAAACATGCTTATTTTCCAGTAAAAACATCTGAACATCTTCAATGCAAAATCATTTATCTTAAAAAGCAAACTTGCACTGGAAACGGAATTTACTGCCCTTGCAGAACACAAAAAATCTGTGCATTATTCTTATTCAAGCTTCAAAAAGTATGATGCAAAAGCAATAATAATAATAATTGTTATGATAATAAATTGTGGAATATACACTCACCTAACGGATTTATTAGGAACACCATACTAATACTGTGTTTGACCCTCTTTCGCCTTCAGAACTGCCTTAATTCTATGTGGCATTGATTCAACAAGGTGCTGAAAGCATTCTTTAGAAATGTTGGCCCATATTGATAGGATAGCATCTTGCAGTTGATGGAGATTTGTGGGATGCACATCCAGGGCACCAAGCTTCTGTCTCCACTCACATCCCAAAGATGCTCTATTGGGTTGAGATCTGGTGACTGTGGGGGACATTTTAGTACAGTGAACTCATTGTCAGGTTCAAGAAACCAATTTGTGACATGGTGCATTATCCTGCTGGAAGTAGCCATCAGAGGATGGGGACATGGTGGCCATAAAGGGATGGACATGGTCAGAAACAATGCTCAGGTAGGCCGTGGCATTTAAACGGGGCCTGAAAGTGTGCCAAGAAAACATCCGCCACAACATTACACCACCACTACCACCAGCCTGCACAGCGGTAACAAGGCATGATGGATCCATGTTCTCATTCTGTTTATGCCAAATTCTGACTCTATTGCGTCTCAACAGAATCGAGACTCATCAGACCAGGCAACATTTTTCCAGTCTTCAACTGTCCAATTTTGGTGAGCTCTTGCAAATTGTCAGCCTCTTTTTCCTATTTGTAGTGGAGATGAGTGGCACCCGGTGGGGTCTTCTGCTGTTGTAGCCCATGCGCCTCAAGGTTGTGTGTGACAAATGCTTTGCTGAATACCTCTGGTTGTAACGAGTGGTTATTTCAGTCAAAGTTGCTCTTCTATCAGCTTGAATCAGTCGGCCCATTCTCCTCTGACCTCGAGCATCAACAAGGCATTTTCGCCCACAGGACTGCCGCTCACTGGATGTTTTTCCCTTTTCCACACCATTCTTTGTAAACCCTAGAAATGGTTGTGTGTGAAAATCCCAGTAACTGAGCAGATTGTGAAATACTCAGAAACACAAAATTGCTTGAAATCGCCTTTTCTTCCCATTCTGACATTCAGTTTGGAGTTCAGGAGATTGTCTTGACCAGGACCACACCTCCGAAATGCATTGAAGCAACTGCCATGGGATTGGTTGATTAGATAATTGATAATTGGTGTTCCTAATAATCCTTTAGGTGAGTGTACATATATTTTCTTTTTAAGTAGAAGCTATATCAAGTGTCTTTGTTCTTTCTGGATAACAAACTATTTTTTTTCCTCAACCTGAGCGAGATCACATTGGGAGTTCAGGAGAGGCGAGGGTTGGTGACTTATTCATGGTTCTGCTGACTTCAGTCCAGCACAGTGTTCTCAAACAAAGGCCTCTCTGCACTCCAGCTGGCAGGCGATGCTGAATAATGCTTCTGATAGTCTCTCCCGTGGAGAAATGTCTGATTGGACGCTGTATTTTGATGCTGAACACACTGTGATTTCTGCGTCAATCACCGGCAGCCCTTTCGTACTTCTCATTCCATGCATTCACTACACAACTACTCAACAACACACTGACGACACCGATCGATGGCTTCCCTGGCTATTTTGCTGCATCTTAAGGGCGGAAACGTAGGCTGAAGCGATTGACCCGAGTGAACGAGCTGCTACACGGCAGGAGAACATCAATGTGGCAGCTGTCCGTCGCACTGGATCGCATCGGCGCTGACAGCTTCGGCTCCCACGGTGCGCTTTTTGGTGTTGACAAACGTCAGCGCCGGAAGAGTGGGCTCCGTTTGCACATCATTAATTAGCCCGCATGAGACTCAGTGCAGATCATTCCACATTCCCCAACAAAAATAACAACGAGTTCAATTCAATAGAGTTTGTTTGGAAGGGCAATTAAACGGCCAGCGGCTCCATCGATCACACTGTCCGCTCGAGCAGATGTCACCTGACAGGTAAGGTGATCAGGCTCGCTTTGGATCAAGTGTAACAAGCGCGGGATTGAGTTCTCTGCAATGCAACATGAACGCATTGTAGAGATGCACGATATTGGGGAAATAAAGGATTTCGTTTTTCTGCGATATCTACTGTGATAGGACAAAATGCAAGAACCCAGGTGAAAAAAGACGTACAATTAAGTGTATTAAAAATGCATTACATTATAATTGCATTGTACTAAAAACATATTTAAGTACATTTTTAATACACTTTATTGTACGTCTTTTTCACCTGGGAAGTTTCAACTAGCTCTATTTCCTGAATGATTGGAGTGATTTTGTTACTATTTCAGCTTGTTTACAGCAAGGCAAAAAGTAAAAAAGAGTGACTTTTATCTCATTAAAAGTTTGTATTGTTTTTTTTTATTCTGTGGCGGAAACAAGAATATGCATCTGAAGAAAGATAAAAAAGTATCTTACTTTAAGTGCAAAATCCTTTTTGAACGATTTGGGAAAATTTGGGTGTTTATACTTGAGTTTACTTTTTAACAAGCACCTACTCAATGTACCATGCATTGAACAGAGCAAAAACAAAACAAAAACACTTTCCATTTGAGTTTTTACAGGCCACATTCACACCAATTAAATATTAATTTCGATGTTAAATATACTTATGTGAAACAAAATAATAAATATGTTGTAATTATATTATTGTCCTGTAATTATATTATTGGAGTAGTTCACTTTTGAAAAAACTTTTGCTGATAATTTACTCACCCTCATGTCATCCAAGATATCCATGTCTTTCTTTCTTCAGTTGAAAAGAAATTAAGGTTTTTGATGAAAACATTCCAGGATTTTCTTCCATATAATGGACTTCAATGGGAACCAAACAATTCAAGGTCCAATAGACAGTTTCAGTGCAAACTGCAAACAGTCAAAGGGCTTTAAACAGATTCCAGAAGTTGATGAATAAGGGTCTTATCTAGCGAAACATTCGCTTATTAAAAAAAAAAAAAGTTTAAGTTCTGTAAGCTCAAATGCTCGCCTTGACTCTGTTCTGTGACACTCTCTGTTCAAACTTCGTTCATCAAAATGAACGAACCTTTTTCCGTGTCATTTGGTTCATTAAACGAACAAATGAACGAGTTGACTGGGAAAAGGCTTGTCATTTTGATAAACGAGTTTGAATAGGAGAGATCACGAATGTGCATCACACCCTAACCCTTACAGAGCAAGTCGAGCATTTTGAGCTTATAAAACTTAAACTTCTTTTTTGCTTGATAAGACCCTTATTCATCGTCTGAAATCGTTTAAAGCCCTTTAACAGCAGTTTGCACTGAAACTGTTCAAGAAAAAATCCTGGAATGTTTTAATCAAAAACCTTAATTTCTTTTCGACTGAAGAAAAGAAAGACATGGACGTCTTGGATGACATGGGGAGAGTAAATTATCAGCCAAAGTTTTTTTTTTAACGAGAACTACTCCTTTAACCTTTTATTTTGTTATGTTGCCGGCAATTAAATACATGCACTACCAGTAAATTAATCTACACATATGCAGCTCACAACGTCTCAGAATGGCTTGATTCACAGTAAATGAACTCTAAAACCTTGCATACATGTATGTAAATGATGCGCTTCACTCTGAAACCGGTAGCAAATGTATTTAATGTACTTCATGTATTTACCTAATCGCAGCCTGCATGATTTGACAAGCGCACTAAGCCATATTGTAATATTAAATATATTTCGATCTCTGGTGCATATGAAACTGCACTGAAAAAGAAGCACGAGTCTCATGCATCCCCTGGCTCTGAATGAACAGCAGTGTGTGTGACGCGGCTCACATTTAGCGGTTCGGTGAGGCAGTAACACTGCACCGCTCTGCCAACTGTCACCGTGTTGGGTCTTACACGGATCACATGACTTCTATATGGTGACAGCATGAGGAAAACAGCCCCGATGACAGTAGCCACAGGGAGTAACACTAAAAGTAGTAACATGACTAACTTAACTATAACAAGATACGGTTACCAACATGTAGTAGCATAGCGTGACAAAATACATGCTGACCTGAACTGAGATACACTCAAGCGGAAGAGATGAAAAACAATACGCTCTCTGTGCTCTCTCACTTGCAGAATTCTATATGAATCAGTTCATTTTGTTCAAATGATTCACTGATTCAAACACTACCAGTCAAAAGTTTGGAACAATTATGATTTTGTTCACCAAGCCTGTTTTTATGCGACCAAAAACCCAGTAAAAACAGTAGTATTGTAAAATAGTATTACCATTTCGATAACTGTTTTCTGTTTGAATATATTTTGAAATATATTTTGATCCTTCATAAATCATTCTAATATGGTTTCTGAATATTACCGTTTTACTGTATTTTTGATCAAACAAGTATAGTATGTAGTGCTGGGAAGTTCTATTAGTGAATTGATTAGTTTCATTTAGAAAAATGATTCCCTGCATGACATTCACATCGTTTTTTTGTGTTGTAGTGAAAACATTTCTAGTTTCAAATAATTTTAAGCAAATTACGCAGGTAAATGAATCCATCAATGGAGGTCTGTGAGATTTTGTTAGTTTCGCTGATTACTCAGTCATTACTTAGTCATTTACATTAGGTCCTTGCTGGAAAGCTAGTAAACTAGGTATACAGTGGCCCGTTTAATGTTACTAAACAAGGAACGGCATCACATGCCCAGATGATTACCACAGCCTTTCATGTGCATCTATTAGATACCTTTACCTGATTAACATGAGCGCTATAATGTTTGTTTTCAAAGACACGAGCTGTCGCCTGAGATTAATGAGCGCTTGGTTGTCTCAGGAGGACCTGAAGGAAAGCATTTTGGCTTGAGCTTTGTGGAGTCATTTCATCCAGGACCTTTAAAATCATATTGCCACTTACTGCTGAAACAAGACTTTTATGATGCCGTTCTGGAAGAGATTCAAACTATCAAATCATGACACATGAAAATCAAAACACTATCTGATAGACAGACAGATATATAGAACGATATACTGTATATAATAAGAGAATAATCGAATGATAGAATGACAGACAGACAGACAGAGACAGACAGACAGACAGACAGACAGACAGACAGACAGACAGACAGACAGACAGACAGACAGACAGATAGATAGTGCAGATAGATAGTTCAGATAGATAGTACAGACAGACAGACAAGACAAGACAGACAGACAGACAGACAGACAGACAGACAGACAGACAGACAGACAGATAGATAGATAGATAGATAGATAGATAGATAGATAGATAGATAGATAGATAGATAGATAGTGCAGACAAGAACAGACAGACAGACAGACAGACAGATAGACAGACAGACAGACAGACAGACAGACAGACAGATAGATAGATAGTGCAGATAGATAGTGCAGATAGAACAGATATAGATAGACAGACAGACAGACAGACAGACAGACAGACAGACAGACAGACAGACAGACAGACAGACAGACAGACAGACAGATAGATAGATAGTGCAGATAGATAGTGCAGATAGATACAGACAGACAGACAGACAGACAGACAGACAGACAGACAGACAGACAGACAGACAGACAGACAGAACAGACAGACAGACAGACAGACAGACAGACAGACAGACACAGTACATACAGACAGACAGACAATAGACAGACAGATAGACAGACAGACAACAGACAGACAGACAGATATACAGACAGACAGACAGATAGACATGATAGATAGATAGATAGATAGATAGATAGATAGATAGATAGATAGATAGATAGATAGATATAGATAGATAGATAGATAGATACATAGTGAGACGCAGTAACAGACAGACATGTACAATGTATACATGTACAGTACAGAGAGAGAGATAGATACAGAGATACATATATATACAGACATACATACACAGAGACATAGATAGTGAGAGATATATGTGCAGATATAGTATAGAGACAGGTATACAGACAGAGATAGACACAGACACACACAGACAGATACAGACAGACAGACAGACAGAGAGAGAGAGATATATATACAGATAGAGATAGATAGATAGATAGATAGAGTAGATATAGATAGATATACAGATAGACATATTTTGACACACACACTGTCTCCTTGTCATTCTCACAGTGTGCTTTCTTTATAGTCATTCTCCTGACACATGTATAAGGATAAGCCTGTGGGATTATCTGTCCATGCTGGATATCTCTTTACTCTCTGGCTACGTGCAGAACACTGCCCATAATTAACCTCTCGTAAACGGCAGAGGACGACCACACGACCTGGACAAAGTTATAGAGGGTCAGCAGCTTCATCCTTAGAGGAGAGAGACACAGAGACAAAGAAAAACGGACAAAGAAAAGACTAGTATTTTAGTACAGTATTTTAAATTCAATGATTTTCTGGAAGCAGTGCCGTCATCAAGGACCCAAACACCATAATTATAGAGATAATTAAGAAATAACTAAGGAGCGTTCCAATTCATCTAAAAAACAGAGGAGGAAAATAACTTCACCAGTGACTATTATAAAGAGCTGCAGTTCAGACCCTAAAGTACAGCGTCCATAAACACAGCAGAGACATCCACATCTCAAGAGCAGATCATCCAGCGCTTATCACGAGAGCTTCATCAGTCCGCCACTTCACAACTCGGCTCTCTGATTCGGCTGATTAATGTCATTAAGCCAGCATGATTGCACAGTGAGAACACTTACCAGCGGACGTAAACAGATCCAGTTTTACATCTGACGTGAACACACCCTCACTTCAAACTTATCAAAGAGAAAAAATATCACAGTTCACCAGAGGATTTGTCAGCAATGATGATGGATGGTGGGGAGTAAAGGCCAGGCTTCAGATCCGAACCAGTTCAGTAACGGGAAAAACGTCTAAAAATGAAATATAACACACAACCCTGCCTCTTTCCATTGAAACAAAATATGAAACATATTATTAATATGTGGGTCTGGCAATATGCGCATGTATTCTCTGTTTATCTTCACTGTATAATAAACACAACCCTGTCTTGTTTTGTTCAATTGTCAGTTAATGATCAATAATAGTCATTATAAAAGTAGAAATATATAAGGAAATAAAGACAAGCAAAACATTCTGTCAAATGTACAAAGTTAGGAAACTTCACTTTGCCCTCAGCCAAAATGATATGCGTGGGAATATGTTCATGAGATCAAAGATCGCCCGTTAGATATACACAAAATAATGATATCTCATGTTTAACCACTACAGACACGAAATGTAGGAAAGACTAGCCGAGGAAAGGCTGACCACATGGATCA
The DNA here is from genome assembly GCA_030378365.1 of Hybognathus amarus. Taxonomy (NCBI): domain Eukaryota; kingdom Metazoa; phylum Chordata; class Actinopteri; order Cypriniformes; family Leuciscidae; genus Hybognathus; species Hybognathus amarus. Next base: position 177,458 of record JAQIUQ010006282.1, read on the forward strand.
CATTTTTCAAAATTAAAGGAGAACTCTGGTCAATTTTAACATTGAGCTTTTTCTGTACATTTGGAGTGCTGTCAGTACAGACAAAAACGAAAAAAAAAAAAAAAAAAATCGGTGTTGCTTAAAATTCACACCCTGTTGACTTCAATGGGGCATGTTCTAAACCTGCTTTTAGCCTCTATACATCCTTGATTTGTCATTACGAGTGCACAGCCATGCGAGTGGTGTTATTAAGAGTGACCATGGTCAATCTGACTGCAGTAGATGTGAAAGATATTAATAAAAATGATGTTAATTCAGCCAGCTCACAAACCTGTATTTACTTCAGTTGCATACAACAGTGCGCATACAATGGACATTCTTACTATCCCATGATGCCACAGGAGAGGAAGTTGTTGTCGTTATATTTGAAAATGGTGGCAAACCTGGGACGCGACTGTAGACTGTTAGGACGATAAACACAAACACGCATACGGTATCTCTATTGAGTCATTTTTATTTATCGATGGTAATATCACAAGCTAATAAATGGTTATTTGTTATAATAAATGTTATTATAATAAATGTTATTTGAGAAATCCCGCAAAAGGCGTGATCTGCAAGCAGCTGACTCGACGCCTCCTTTTTAATCGTCGCTCGGACGACTTAAAACGCAGATAAAAACAGAAAGCAGAACTGAAAACTGCGCGAAGTTGGTGCAGTCAGTGGAATGGGTTCTTTAAATTTTCGCACTGTTATGACAGCGTATGTCAGCGCGACAACAACATGGCACATGTAGTATGACCAGATTCATACTAGCCGTATTCGTACTATATAGAACATACTTTTTTAACGGTTGTAAAGTACGTACTTATTTTTAAATATAGTACCTACCTACTCACATAGTACGCGATTTTGGACGCAGCCCAAGTCTCCACTGTTGCTTAGTTGCCAATGATTAGCGTGCGAACTCGACAATCGACTAATGTGGCCTTCGACCGAAAACAGGAAGTAAAATACAGGTATACTGCAGTCAGATTGACCGTGATCACTCTTAATAACACCGCTTACATGGCTGTGCACTCGTAATGACAAATCAAGGATGATAAGAGACTAAAAGCAGGTTTAGAACATGCCCCATTGAAGTCAGGGTGTGAATTTAAAAAAAAAAGGATAACATGGTGTCGGCAATATCCAATTTTGTCATTTTTGCCTGTACTGACAGCACTCTAAATGTACAAAAAAATTATCCTTTAAGCTTTAAACAACTTCATTCTTGCCTGAAAAACTCTTAAAACTACATTTCGTGAGACAATAACAGTAGTATTTCTAGAAATTATGCATGTTTTATCTCCGCCATTGACGCTTTCTGGTTGGTGCAAGATGCATTCTGGGATACCGGTCTGTCTCAAGTCCACACAAGTCACCTCTCGATGCATCCTCACTAAAAGGAACGGATCAAGAACACATCTGGGGATCTGAACTGGACTTGTATTGGCTAGATGTGAAATTTGAATTGGAACAGTACGTGCATGTTTCACAGTAATAATAATGCATATTGAGAAATGGTCTCCTAATGAAGACACAAATAAGGAACTGGGAGCACAAAAATAAGCAAGTGTGTTTAGCAGGAATTCTGGGAAAACTATGAAACTTTTTTAATTTTAGTTTGCATTAACTTCCATCCTCATCAACGTTTGAGGCTCTCAAACATAATCACACACACAGTTGTGTGTGCACAGTGCAGTTCTACACTGGATAACAGGATATGCAATGTCATTATCTTGCTTTGTTTCCATCCATTAGCGCTCCGGCTCTTAAATGTCTTCCTGAGCGCTGTGTGCTTTTATGAAATCACTAATTAATCTTGTCTTCAGGCCTGTGACCCCAGAGGTCTGTCTTGTTTACTTGCTGTCGAGCTCTTGGAAAACTTATCAAACCTTCTAATATAAACACTTGCTGCAGTGGGCCAAAAGAAGGAGACTCGCTTTTCCCTTCTCAACATCTATCACACCTCACAGCAAAAAAGACAAACAGCGAGCCAAAGAAATGTTCTGATGCATTATGGTAGGGGTGGAGAGCGCAACCAGATTATTAGATTACATAATCATTTCACTGCAACAAATTACAACGCTTATTTTCACCTGAAAATGTAACCCCCAAAAAATGGCAGGTATTTTAACTCATTTCAAAGCATTTATCAATTTTGGTCAACATTTACTAATACATTATTAACATCAAAAGTTGCATGAACTAACAATTACAGTGCTGTGAATAAGTGTTGGCACCCATGCTAAAGTTGCCTAAAAAGAGGAATAAAAAATCATCTTTTGGATATTGATCTTAATGCCTTAATTAGAAAAATGAGGAAAACTCCAACCTTTAAGGACACAAATTTTCTTTGTGAATGAATAATGTATCATAAATAAATAAATGTTTTTCCTTAAAATACAGGGTGCATAAGTCAAAAAATCTGCCTGACTCTATGGGAATTTAACATAGGGGGGCACTGACTTATGCACCCTGTATTTTAAGGAAAAAAAATTATTTATTTATGATACATTATTCATTCACAAAGAAAATTTGTGTCCTTAAAGGTTGGAGTTTTCCTCATTTTTCCAATTAAGGCATTAAGATCAATATCCAAAAGATGATTTTTTATTCCTCTTTTTAGGCAACTTTAGCATGGGTGCCAACACTTATTCACAGCACTGTAACAGTATTTTTATTGACTAACATTAATAACGATTCATAAATACAGTAACAGATTAATTGCTCACTGTAAGTTCATTCTAGTTGTAATGGGACCTTATTGTACTGTAAAGTGTTACCTTTTTTTTCTTTATTGTTTGGAACTTGATGCAAATCAAAAGGTCAGATTTGATGAACCAAAGCTAAATCTACAGAAGACACCATCAAACCACCCAGTCCTGCATTACGGGGATTGAGTGATTTGGAGACAGAGCCACGAGGGACATCACAACAAATGTGTCACGGTCCTTTTGTTTCGGCTCGTTTCCCCATTTCAACCTCTTATTCCTTGGTTGCCATAGTAACACAAGAGTCATGAGCTGCAGTCAACAGCATTCGCCAAACTAAACCGATGTTTCAGCCGTTTCTCGACCCAAACTGAAGCTTGACTATCAGCTCAGATGGCAACTGTTACGAACCTTGAAAGGTCTAGGGTCCAAACGTGAATGCAGAGTAATTCTCTATGTTTACTCTATAAAAAGGCCACTAAATCACTGTTCCTAAATTAATCCTGGGAAGCATTTTATCATGTGCATGTAAATAAATGCACAAAATCCACCTGAAAAAGTTCCCACATTTTATGATGATATAGAAGGCAATAAAAAGCATGTGAAGAGTTAGCCGTATGAAATGCACGGCGAAGGCTCAATATTCCTCGGTTGCTGCCCAGGAGATAAGGAAAGTGCAATATTAAAAGAAAAACACACAGCTGTTGGAGGCTCATTGATTAATATGACCGAAGACTACTGGTATTCCTTCTCCTGCGGGACTCGGCACATCAAAGCCAGCTCACTAATACTACACACACAAATAATGCTGAAGAAGCTGATTTCATTGAGCGACACTCTTTCAATTACAGCTGGCTGTGATCCCCGGGAAACAGTCCAGGGAAGTTACAGGGGTCAGACAAGAGCTTAAAAACAACACGGGATGCAGCGAGGAGTGATTTTCTTTCCTTTTCAGCTTTAAAAGAGCAAAGCAACTGGCCCATGAGACGGCTGCCAGACCCGTAGCTCCCTTCCACATATTTAACCTTTACATTCATGTGAAGTCGATTTCCCTCCAGCAACACAAACCAACATGAAGTTCATCTCGCTGTCACAGAGCGACTCTGTTCCTAACTCAAAGATCCCCAGAGCTAGTAGTACACTAGACAGTGCAGATTTTGCCAAAAGAGTGCAACAGCCTTAAAGGGGCTCATGATCACACTTCTGAAACCTAAAATGACAAACACTCACAGACATGCAAACATCGGCCACTGCAACCCGCAAGTTGAGGATTTATACTTCAGGATTTAGCATTAAGCTTTGTATTAGTAGACAACCTGTAGCATTTTCAAATTACCATGCTTTCCACCCTCATATCCCCCTGAGATGAGAGATTTATGTATTTTTTGTCTGGAAAAGAACAAAAATCGTCATTGCATCATCAGAGGATTTTCCGCATGTCCTCAACCCACCCATAGAGGGCGATCTCACTCACAGAATGAACACATAGTGTCGGCCATCTTTTTTGGAAGCTAAGTTAGCAGGCTCTTGTTCTGTGGAGAAAGCCGAGTAGTGAGGGTTACCATCCTCTTTTCCGTTCTCCCGCGGCCCTCACTCGTCCCGCTCGCCACAGTAAACATGATGAATGGCGACTGTAGAACGCAAAAGCCGAATCCCGGACATTTTGGGCGATCTTCAAACACATTTCGGCCAGACTCTTCACGGAGACTCACTAGTAGCCTAGACTTGTTGTTTAACGACTGCGCTCTGTTACCGGTCAGGCGTGGCCTCCTAGGGCAGCGATGCAAGTGCATTCTGGGAGTTGTTGTCTTTCATCCACATAAGCCAAAAAACAAAACATTTTCTGGCTTTTCTCAGTCTAGAAAGCTTCAAATTACAAAATAATCTTTTTTTTAATAAATGACCCATTTTAATTACACTTTCCAGAGGTGAAGATCCCTTTAAATAACATCCAGTATTAACTCTTTCTACGCCATTGACTGAATTTTACAGCAGGGGCGCTATTATGCATCAACTGAAAGAGTACTGAATCTCCTGATCAAAACACAAGTGAAAAAGAAGCGTAAACAGAGCAGATAGCATATGTAAAATAACACGATGATCAACATTAAAACTGCCTTAATGTTACCGAATGAAATGTCAAGGATGAGCTACAGGACTGTGGAGGTGTTGATGAACTCAACTCCATCTCTCACTCCATCTATGTTTTGATTACCGTTCTGTACGTAGTATTTGGAATTTTTTTTTTTTTTTTTTTTATGAAAATGACCCAAATTGAAGTGTTAAAAAATAATAATGCATGAAGCTAGAAAGTAAAACAGGGTTTTTTTATTTTGATATATTGCATGTTCAGATATTCATACAACAAAATATTCTGAGGGCCATGAAACTTTTGTGGCAACTTTTTTCAAAAACGCTGGCGGGGAAAGAGTTAATACTGACTAAAACTATTACAAATAATTTTAGTTGATTGAAATTAAGCTGAAATAAATTAAAATATAAATATAAGATGAAAAACAAATTAAAATTGCACTGTAAAAAATAATGTTGGTTTAACTTAGTCAGTAACCTGGTTGCCTTACAATATTAAGTTCATTGAAATGGAAAAAGTGAGTTAATACAATGAAGGAGAATGATTTAACTCAGAAACTCAAAATTATGTTATCTGAACTAAATAAATTATTTAAGTTGATTTGACAAAAGAAAAAATGTTGTGAATACTGAATCATGACAAATCATTACTAATCATCACCAGTGTGTAAATAAAATAAAATAAAAATAAATTAAAGCTAAATGGGAATTTAAAAAAATATTGAAAATGACAAAAGGACATAAATTGCTAAAATTAAACTACAATTAACATACAAACTGAAAATATAAATAATTCGTAATAATTCAATATATATTATAGACTAATTCAAAATATTAATAAACACTATATCAGTAGTATAAATGTAATCCTGAAATAATGATAGCATCATATAAATGCACTTAAGTATTAGCTTTAGACTTTAAGAACCACCATATTAACCAGAAAATGTAAATCTTTTCCTCTTGCCATTTCCCTCTAATTTCACAGACTTTTGTTGATCTCATGAGACATCAGGTCATTAAAACAACTGTAGTTTGCACACACAGATCACCAGGCTAGCTTCAATTTTCCGCATTAATTCAGACCTGTCAATCAGAGAGTGTTAAACCTCCACACAGCCTGAGGGACTTCCTCACCGTCAAACCCCCAATACACAACACAACCATAAAACACAGGCCATGCCAAAGTCATAACCATACATTACAGTCATCCACAGCTAATTTACAGCACCAGCCCATCTATCCCACCGGACCACCAAAGCCACTGGGAGCGTTTGGAAATATCCTCACTGGCCACTCAAAGGACAAACCATTAGCTAATGATGTTACACAACTCGGTTTGATCTCGCCGGTTATATGGTTGTAATAGGACGTAAAGGCACAAACAACACACAAACATGATGCTGAAAGCTTCGCTAATAATACACTCATTTACCTGCACAAACAGGCATGCCTCACTTTAGAGCGAACAAGCAAGATACAAGTAATTAGCGTCATTCCGGGATGCAAATGTACAATATTATTCATAATTTAACAAATAATAGAATTGCGGCATCCTAGCCTTGTAACCTCTCTTGCAATTAACGCGCTGCTTTTATAAGCTTAATTAACAGCCACTGCAGGCAAAACACACACACGCAAATGTAAACTAGAGAGAGACGTTTCTGCTGTAGTTTACGGAGGATTCCTGAGGGACACAGTATTAATCTGAAGAAATGGGACACATGAAAATATGAATCCTTTATGGCCAGTAAATGCACGTTTGGAGAACGTTTACAGCATTAAATGCATTACTCACAATATAAATCTCAGCTGGTCAGATCATGTCAAAACCAGGGGCTTGAGCACTTACTTCGTAAGAACAGGAAATGCAATTAAAAACTTTATTGGCAATGAAAATGAAAATTAAATATTCTCAAAGCAAATGCTTTAATTTATTGGAATACACAAACTGCACTGGTAAAAATAGTATTTTTTTGGTGCAAGTAAATACTTGTGAAAAAAAGTTTTTACTAGTTTTTTACCTAGTTTAGGCAAGAATTTAAAAAACTAAAGTAAATTCCATTTCAGTACTTAATTCAAGCAAGTAGAAATGAAAGTGTAAATATTAACTCAATGAAATTAAAGTAAAAATTACTCCAACTTCTCTGATACTGGGGTTCCCATCATGCACTGGACCTTGAACAATTAATGAGGCTTATTTTTCACTGGTTTCCGGCTGTATTTACACTGTTTTATCATTGATTTTTGTTGGCAGTATTAGTAACTTGCCATTTTGTGACATTTCAGTAAATTTTTTGCTCAAAAAAAACAAAATCAAATTAAACAAAAAAATTACTGAGTAAATCTAAGTAAAGCACATACTATAAATGACTAATAGAATTTCAAGATTATTGTTTTTGTGAAATGTAATACAGAGGCAAAGGTAAATCGATATTAATCAACCTTTTACTAGCCAAGGTTAAAATGACTTATTTTTTGTAAAGTTCACTTAATTCCATATTCCAAGTAAATTTTACTTAAGATTTCTAATTAAAGCTACTGATGAATATGTTTAGGAGGTTTCACTTGGCAAAATCTTTGCAAATTACTCTATGCATATTTCTGAGCTGAGATAGTTTAGCAAGCTTTTTTCAAGTAAAATCATACTCCAATTTTTTTTACATATGTACACAAGGTAAGAACACAGATTATTGTAGCAGTAAAGTTTAATAATGTCTTACCTCCTTCTTTTGAGACGGGTGCCCAACACACATATTCATATAAAATCAAAGCCTTTAGAAGTTTAATAATCACATACTGTAAGGCTGTGTTGCTATTCCTGTGTTCTGACCCCAAATAAGGGCGTCTAGGCCCTTTTAGGCCCTAAACATCTACCAAGCCCCCTAAAAATTTGTGATTAATGTTAAAAAACAATTCAGTATTTCACTCAGTCTCTCCATCAGATTCACACGTTCTTCATCTTAAATGCACAGCAGTTCAGCAGCAATCGTCATGTG
>JAQIUQ010006285.1:0-37500 GCA_030378365.1 Hybognathus amarus
GACGAGGATGAAATCGAGGAAATATGTGCATAAATAAATCTGCATATGGGTGATATCTGATTTTGGTCTGTAATGTTTGGTCTGTACATGCATAAACGAGCATTGGAGGAGAATTGGGTAACAAATGAACAAAATACAAAATGATTGCACACATATTAAGTGAATAACTCCTCAATGGGCGACGAGATGTTAAAATGATAATTCCTGAGGAAGCAAGTACTAAAAATATAGCCTTATTATGAGGTCATTCTGCAATCAGAGAACATAGGCTACATTATAACAAACACTTATCACTTCCTCAGGTGCTCTTTGGCCGAAAAAAATTCTGTTTTGAAATGTTAAAAATTACAGCTTCATCGTAATGTTACGAAACTTGGTGACTTTTATGGCATGTATGTGAACAGACACAAACAAATTGAGATCATGATCCGAGCAGGCTAAGTGGTCATAAAAAACGTCACACTTGTGCTCTTCGGTCAAAAATGACAGACCATAGGAAATGAATGGGAAATTGACAAAAACACAAAAAGTCTGAGAATTTTTGTGTGTACAATCTACAAATCGGCCATGAAGCAGAAAAAAAGTGTTCAACATAGAAGGGGTGACACTCTAAAACACCAAGAGAGAAAAAGACACACTCACCCACAGACACACACACACACACACTTTTTATACACATACACACCAATGAATTTTGACTGACCATAAGAAATGAATGGGAAATTGACAAACAAAAACTCTCTACAAATCGATCACAATGCAGATAATTAAATGCACATAATTAATATATATATATATATATATATATATATATATATATATATATATATATATATATATATTATATAAGATTATTAATTTTTTAAATATTATATATATATATATATATGTAATATATATATATATATATATATATATATATATATATATATATATATATATATATATATATATATATATTAATTATGTTATGTTTTTCACCATTGATGATTAAGATTATTCATTTTTTAAATATATAATGATTAAAAATGATAAATTAATGTTTAATACTAATAATATTAATAATAATAAGTGAAAAATCATTACTGTGTTGTTGTTTTTTATTGAATTGTAATGTTACCTGTGACAAAATGCTTTCTCTGTATTCAGGTTTGACTGTAGTAATAATGCAAAAACGTTTACACTTCACATCAAATTTATTAAATTTCATCTGATGTGTAATGGATTTGGAATGGATTTAAAAAAAAACATTCTAATCCACATCTTAAAAGTAAGTAATTTTGTCCAAAAACAATTAGAGAATTCATAAGCCTCTCCATCAGAGAACTATACAGGCATCTAGTGGTTAAACCATGAAATGACATGTTTCATGTTATTTTCTCTCAACAGATGGCGCTAATCTAAATTCAAATATTGGATTTAAAAGGTCCAAAATCAAAGAAAATATGTGTTGGGTTAACAATAAATAGTAGTAGAGATGACCAATACACCCAGCGAACATTAAGGAGTCGATCTGATTAATAAGAAACATATAATGGACTTGCGAATGATAGCATTTTTAAAACACTTTAATTCGTGTTGTTTACCATTTCACATAACCCATCTCTGCCGACGTCATAGTAGCCAGCGACGCGCAGAAATACGTTCTGTGACGTAACAGTACGTTTTTCTTTGAAATATTTTCTTTTGACAGCTAGCGACATATTTGGAGACACTAAACACTGTTTATGTGAGGAAAAAGTGGCTTTTAAGCAGTTTGGAGCTTTTTATGAAGACATTTTGAAGGAGTTTAGAGTTTCTACGGAGAGTTCATTTGTTTTTATTGGTTGGAAGCTTTCTTCTTGGGTAACGTTAACTTTTCAGTAACGTTAGACTTTGTTTTTAGATGGCTCACATTGGTGAAAGACAAGGTAAGTGTTTTAATTTTTCATTTGTTTATTATTGAGATGTTATAGTAGTATGTTGTTAGAATGTTTGATTAAACTAATAAACAAATGTGTGCAAGTTAACCAATTTAATCGCAAATTGTCCCTGCTAAATTAACATGTAGGACTACTCCTCTAATATAAAAAACGGCATTATATTTCTTTTTAAGAAATCATTCAAAAGTGAAATATGGATTGAGTCTGTCTGTGTGACTCTCAACCGTGTTTGACAGCTGCTTTGCTATAGGGAAGCTGTACGTTAAAATAACAGCTACTCAGAAATGCCATTGTCATGTAACTTTACACTCTAAAAAAAAGGTTCTTCACGGGTTCTTTGTGTTGGTCATTGTGCTATATAGCACCACTAAGCCCAGTTTGGTTCTTCAGCGGTTCTTTAGTGGTTCTCTGGGGTGGTTAACGTGCTCTATGGCACCTCTTATGGTTCTACATAGCACCATATGACAAAGATAAGTGCTACTTAAAGTGGTTCCCCTATGATTACACTTTTTTGATTGACTTTTAGTGCTATTTAGCACCATTTATTTTTAGAGTGTACAGTTGCAAGTTTAAATGCGTGTGTGCGTCTGTTGCCATCTTTTTGCAAGAGATCTTTTATTTATGATGTTAAAAATAACAAGAACAAATTTCTAATTTCTAAAAGCTGCTCTTCTTTCAGCCTCAGGCCGCTCCAGATCCAGTGCTGCTTTACCATCTATCCAGATGGCTGGTCAGGAGTTTGGGAGGTTAGACTTTGGTGATGACATTCAGAAACCACTGTCAAAACCAACCCTGCCATTGAGTCAAAAGGTGTCTGGCAGTATCGCTCCTCTTAGATTCTGAGTCAGAGTCAAAGGAAGAGGAAGCAGGAGGATGAAGATCCCACCACTTCATTCAGAGACCCGCCAACGGCTTGTGTAAAGGTCAGGCTTTCAGACCATTTCGGGTCATAGATGTTATAGTAATGATGTTAAAATTTAAAAGAACAATGTAAAACTGTGTGACATAGATTCTTACCCGCTGCTGATCTTTCTGCCTCAGGTCGCTCCAGTGATGCTTTTACACAGATGGCTGGTCAGGAGTTTGGGAGTTTGGGCTCTGGTTTCCAGATTCAGAAACCACTATCAAAACCAACCCAATCACAGAGAGAAAACGTGTCTGGCAGTACCGCTCCTCTGCTTTCTGAGTCGACTCAAAGTAAGAGGAAGCAACCAAGCTCGGAGGATGAAGATCCCAACACTTCATTTGAGAGACCCACCAAACGCTCGTATGAAGGTCAGGCTTATTCTTAAAACATACCTGAATTATTTCCACTGAAAATGTTCATCCACTGATTGATCTAAAGTAAAATTCTTTTACAATCTTCATTGCATAATTTCACTTGATGACATGTCTTGTTATGTTGCAGAAGAGTATATAAGGGGTCCATTGCTGGGTCAAGGAGGATTTGGCTCTGTGTATGCTGGGACCCGCAGCTCTGATGGATTTCCAGTAAGATATTTATTCAACAGCCCTTATTCATTATGCTGTGGCAAGAGCATAAATTAGCAGGTGTCATTAACTGTTGTTTATCTGTGTGCAGGTTGCTATCAAGTACGTCTTTAAAAACGAGCAGCACCAGGACATAGAAGTTGTAAGTTCAGTTTTGAAATTGGCTATTTGATGATTATTGGTTTGCATGCATATTTAGCCCTCCAATGATAATTTAACAATATCATGTCCTCTTTTGCCATTGTAGGACGGTCAGGGTCTGCTGCCGCTGGAGGTGGCATTGATGATCATGGTCAATTCAGCTCCTGCCTGCCCCAATGTCCTGCAGCTCCTGGACTGGTTTGACTATCCGGGCTACTACATCATGATCCTGGAACGCCCAGATCCTTGCCAAGATCTGCAGAGTTTCTGTGAGGAGAATGATGGCTGTCTGGATGAAAGCCAGACAAAGAAAGTGCTGGTGCAGCTCATCAACGCTCTCAAACACTGCGAGAGCCGCGGGGTTTTCCACCGGGACGTCAAGCCACAAAACCTGCTAATTTCCACCGATTCACATGAGCTCAAGCTGCTGGATTTTGGCTGTGGACACCTGCTGAAGGACTCGGAGTACAAATCGCTTTGCAGGTGGATGTTCTTATACAATACATTTATATACAAATGGAGGGTCTCTGTTTTGTACCAGAACCGTTTCAGCTAATCTCTTCCTCTTTTTGGGTCTCTAGGCACTTTTTCATACACCCCTCCTGAGTGGTTCCATTCCCACAGCTATCAGTGCAGGACCAGCTACTGTTTGGTCACTGGGTTTGACTCTCTACAAACTCCTGTGCGGTTCACTACCTTTCAAAAGCGCACAAAAGGTTTCCAGACTGAAATTGCCTCGTCATCTGTCTGCAGGCAAGTGATAGTAAATATTCAGTTGTTCTCAAAGAGGAAACAGAAATCATGGCCAGATCCGCGAAGTTCATGTTCTGTTACTGATGTCAAGTATTGTGTTGTATGTTACAGATTGCCGCCAGTTGATAAGATGGTGTCTTAGAACAGCAGCAGACGACCGCCCCAGCTTACAGGACATTGAGCAGCATCCCTGGTTACACTGCACAGGTGCCCAATCACATCACATCACATGATTCTTTGTTCATTGCATTTTACAATTAGGATAAATGTAGACTAATTGGTTGTAATTATTCACATAGGCTGAGCTTGAGTGTAGTGCACGGGAACGGCAGAGACAGCTGGACACCTGCAGTGAAGACGAGGGTAACCTGGACATCAGGCGTTTCGTGATGCGGGATGGTCCGAAACATCAGCATTCATAAAGACTAGGCGAGAAGTTCCCAGATGACCTACTGCTTCTGCCCAGATTCTGAAGGACCCATCGATGGATGCTTTTCTATCCCAGGAGTGATTGGGCTCAATCCCAATTCACCCCTTGGCCCTACCCCTCCATTTTGCGCGTTCACATCTAGGGGTAGGGTGTCCCGATTCTTGTTGAGATCGAGGGGTAGGGCTACATAGCCCTCGAAACGGAGATTTTTCAGAGGCACACTCTTAAACGGAGGGCTACGAGAAAGTTCACGGAATGCATCGGAAATCACCGGCGAGATGGATCGCAAACGGTTAAACATTTAAATTTAGCGCAAGATGATTCCACCACGCACTTTATTTACTGTTATAATAACACTATAGTCATTTAAATTAAAGTCCCCCTCCGATCATATTTTTGATCTATTTTATAAACATTCCCAGTGGTCTTTAAATTATGATTATGCCATTTTTAGCCAAAATCACAAAACCTGTGCCGTTTTATGGCACTTCACTTCAGCAGAGCGGCAGTAGCTCATTAGCAATTCGCCTCTGGGTTGTGGGCGGAGCCGTTGGCACGGAGACGACACGCCCCCTCCCCGTTGCTGAGAGCTCTCCTCTCCCGCTTACACTTACAAATTATAAGCAACTCAAATGTTGTATTCATTTATTAGTTGTTGAGTCTTAAGTTCAGGCTATTGCTATCTCGCATGAAATACCACATTAGTTTCGTATTATTGACTGCGTCTGAATGTGTTTTATATTTATAGGCATTAAATAAAATAAAATATCTGAAAAATAAAAGTTCCCTGTTGTCCCTGTCCATCTCTTTACTATATTTTGCATCTGTGGTGTGTTTTATTATATATTATACATGAATTAACTACTATTACAGAATATTATACATTATCTACGTGTAAAAAGTTTGTGGGAGGGAAGTATGAGCTTCTGAATAACGCTGTGCTGATATTCGTCCCGGTGTGTATGGGCCTTTATAACTCCATTTTAAGGGCCAATGGGTACACTCGAAAACAAGGGGTAGGGCCAAGGGGTGATTTGGGATTCAGCCTTGGAGTTCAAGTTCCCTTGTAGTAACTGCGGGTTCCTGACATAATTGGTCAAATCCTGAAGAGTTCTGACAAGACGCCATCTTGAGGAAGAGAAAGACAGAAAGTCTGTTATTTTGACTGAAAAACAAGAAAGAACATATAGTCAGACCTTATTTAATAAAATACAGCTTTAAAATGATCAATCTCAACATGAAGCTGCCCATATTCCTCCCCAGCACTTTAACCCCCTTCACGCCGCCTTCACACTGGCAGTTGAAATCAGCTCCGTAATACGCAATACGTTCCCAACGGACGTCGTACTACACAGTGAAAAGCGTCGGACGCGGGTACAACAAAAATGGTGGAGAGATTAAAGGTTGACTCTGTCAGTTCTGTATGATCTCTCTGATGAGGGTTATATAGATATTAATATGAAGGCTGCTGTGTGAGGAAAGTTGCTGAGGACGTTGACATGTCAGATCGGCTAAAAAATTTGATATAGTGGTCAATAGTTCAATGTCTACCTTCAATTTAATTGTATTAACTGCCCTTTTAAATGTAAGAAAGTCATGAAAATAAAAAATGACATGTCAACTTTTAAAATCATTATTTATTTTATTAAAAGTTAATAATTCAGGTTTGTTTATCAGTACCATAGCAACGCTCAACTTCCGCTGGAATTGTCGGATAGCTTTTCGCACGAGTTCAAAATTTTGAACGCATCCGTATGACCAACGGACATGATTTTCTTCGCACCGCACTCGCTCGGACCCGTTTCGGATCTGCGAATCTGTCTGCGAATCTCCATAGGAAATGAATGACTTCCGGTCGTTTCGCAGCCGCATCGGAGCTGATTTCAAGTGCCAGTGTGAAGGCGGCGTTACACAGACATTTACGCTCCATTTACTCACAGCACACGCTGCTGCTCGGTCACATTTACGATTCATTTAGGGCCATATCCTCGTTGACGGCTTGAAAAACCCTCTTTTTGAAGCATATTTGTAAAAAAATTGTCAATTATGTGTGTTGAGGTCAGTGAAGAAACTACTCGGTTACTATCGTAACCTCAGGAGTGAGTATTGCGTAGCTATACACAGTGGGGAAACTCCTTTTCCTCGATTTACTGAAGCCTATTGTAAAACGCAGTTGCAGCTGCACAGCCAGCACACTGAGCATCAGGCGCACTCATAGACTGTGCTGCAGCAACTGCATATCCAATGGCGCGGGCGACTCTATAAGGGGGCGTGACCCATTCTATAAGGGGGCGGCAGTGGCTCAGCTTCCGTAACCATGTGACAGCTCACATGTGTTTAAACAGAAGTGAGCTGTCACCTTATTTGATTACCAGTTCTGAAGCCCCCTAGCCTCGCGAGACCATCCTGATCTCGTGAGCTTTCAAGGTTTCACTCGCAGATCAGTCTGGATACTTTCCGTTAAAGAAAATTTGAGAGCAGTTCACCAAACGAACGTCCAATCAGCGTCTGGCTTGAGGCGGGTCTGAGGTGTGACGCAATCAAGCGGAAGCAACGCGATCTCAGAAACATTTTCAGACAGCGGTAGTCCTAATTCTTTAGCCGCTCGCTAATGCTTTTTTCTCTTGCATCCTTCTTGTGAAATATGGACTGGGCAGCTGAAATGGTGCCTTTTATTCGCAAATTGTAGTTACATAACGGCAAATATCCTTTACCGACATGTTGCTTTGCTGAGCTAACGAGCCTTTACCTGCAGCAGCAAGTTCAGTACGTCATGTGCTTCGTTGATCTGATTGAGTTGATTTGGCCCGTCTATCACCAACATAGGCCAATCAGCTAACCAGTATTTTCGCCCCTTACCAAAACTTCTTCAACGGAAGGTTTCCAGATGGATATGCGGAGCAAATCCATCTGGCGGAGTCAGGTTAGCAAGCCCAGTTCTGCCAAACAAAAGTATTAGATATGGCTTGGGAGGGTTACTTTAAAAGTATATTCCGTTACAGTTACAGATTACTTCATAAAAAAAGTATTCAGTAATGTAATCCAAAGTACCACAATATGAGAGTAATATAACTGATTACTTCATGGGCAGTATATATATATATATATATATATATATATATATATGTATAAATATGAAGAATTTCAAAGCCCTGAATATATATTTATTATTTCCAATGTTGGACATCCAGGACTTTTACTCCTGTGCGCATAGAAACCGATAGCAACGCCACGAAGGGTAAAACAAACAAGCGTCCGCAATTAAGCAACACGAAATCGGAAGATAAACAAGCGCCTAAAATGAATCTAAATAGAAATGTAATCTCAAATGAATGGACAAATCAAAGAATAACAAAATAATGCCACTGCAGAGATGGCCACTCAATTTTCTGTTGCTATGTTATTGCTATGCCTATAATGGTCGGCAGCTCTACTGATAAGCAACAATGAAATGCACTAGTTGTGTGGGGAATAAGATACATGTATGCAGTTAGCCTTTTTTGGCTTTTTGGAAAAAACTGTGTCCCTCTGACATTGTACAAGCTGTGCCACTGACAGACTGAGCTCATTATAGCCACTTTGTAACGCAGTGCTTTTGAATGAACAGCTTTTTTAATGAATAAAAAAATCGATTAGTTAATGTACTCCATGCTCGATGGGTATTTGAACACACACATGGTGTTCATACCAGGGGATTTGATAAGGTGGGCCATGCTTTTGGGTTGTTCTCCCAAGACTCAGCTGGATGCCGATAGGGACAATATTGTAATGTTAAACCTACAAGCGACAGCTTTCTGTGTGGTACCTGGTCAATGCAGGCGCTAGTCACAAGCACTTAACACGAGTGCTTTATTACATTCACTTCTCACCTACGACATACATTCGTAAAGGCTACACAGATATCATTCATCATTAATACAAAGTAATTCGTTAGTATCCATAACTGACATAATCCACAGCAAAACTTCTGTGAATACCTTTTTGATTTGCCGGGCTTTGCCTTCGGTTTGTTTTGCTTCAAACACGCGGCAGCTTGTTGCTATGCAGGTCACATGATTTGTGACATGTTTTGCTCCAAACACGGCGGTGTTTTTTTGCTATGCAGGTCACATGATTTGTGACATGTTTTGCTTCAAACACGGCGGCTTATTGCTATGCAGGTCACATGATTTGTGACGTAGCGTCAGACCAAGCGAATTCTTGCTCGCCAGCCAGTTCTTGACGTCACGTGTAAAGGAATTCCATTTTGACGTCATAATAATTGAGCAAAGTTTAGCATCAGTCTGTCAGAGTTCAGGAGGAAAACACAGCTATAAGCAGTGATATCTTACTGTTGATATTTGCTAGTTCAAATCAAATTTTGTCAATCGATTGCAGAAGTATCATAGCAGACATATCAGAGAATTGATTTTTGCTGGTGATTTTGGATTTTTGGATAAGTGCTTTATTGTCAATCCATTGCGATCCATTGAGAAAATGGCATTACTAAAACAACGTTTTGGGGGCTTAAGCTTTTTCTTGTCAAGACAGAGCAGTGGTGGGAACCTAGGATGTAGCAGCATTCAGGAGGAGCCCATCCAGAGACCTCCAGAAGATACAGACATGGAAGAGATGGACTCTGAAGACTGTCTTGATGAGCTGGAAATATTGCCAGATTGCACAGTGGCAAAGCCATTGTTAATCCAGGTGGCACCACATCATCTACCAGATGAGGTGGAAACATGGACATCTTTCTCCGCTGTGGCAGAACCATTGATGGCTGAAAAGGAAACTCCC
Organism: Hybognathus amarus; assembly: GCA_030378365.1. Classification (NCBI taxonomy): domain Eukaryota; kingdom Metazoa; phylum Chordata; class Actinopteri; order Cypriniformes; family Leuciscidae; genus Hybognathus; species Hybognathus amarus. The sequence goes on from JAQIUQ010006285.1 coordinate 9,514, forward strand.
CCTGATGAGGTGAAAAAATCACCATGTTCCAACACTAAAGGAGCAGAAATACTGATGGTTCAAGAGGCACACGCTGAGAAGGAAATACTGCCATTTTTCTCCACTGTGGCAGAACCATTGATGGCTCAGTTCGAAGATCCTGAAAAGGAATTGCCAAGCTTCTTCACTGAAGAGGCAGAACCACTGATGGTTCAGATGGCACGAGCTGAGGTGGAGCAGAGCATCCACCTCAAAGGAGAGAGAGGAGAAGGAGAAAGAGAGAGAGAGATATACTCTTCAACTACAAAACTTCCAGGTGAAACTCCACTAGCAAAGCCAAAGCATGCTTGGATTGATGTCAGTCCTATAGAAGATACCAAGGTTGAGGAAGAGATGATAAAAGAGAGAGAGAAAGGTTGAAGATAAAACTCCTGTAATGGAAATGGAGAGGTGTGTACACTCTAAACATTCACAGAGCTGCCCTGTGGCGTAAGTCAGAGCAATTATTCGTCTGCTTTGGTTCGAGCTAAGAGAGGTTGCCGGCATCGAGACAAGTAATGAGCAAGTGGATAGTTGAGGCTATCTCTATTGCTTATAATGCGGTCAGGACGTCCCTCACCTATGGAGGTCTGCGCCCATTCTACTAGGAGTATGGCTGCCTCTAAGGCTTTGATTTCGGGGGTTTCCCTTCATGACGTTTGTAGTGCGGCAGGGTGGTCCTCACTGCATACATTTGTAAGGTTTTATGACCTAGACCTCTCCACTCCCAGGGCTAGGTTGCTCGCTTCTTAGTGTGCGCATTCGACTTCACACAGAACGGGCATTTCTCAGCATGGCATAGTGGGTATGGAGTTCCCATCATGTTGACATCGCAGCTCGAAGTTCCCTTGAAAGGGAACGTCTCAGGTTACGTATGTAACCCTGGTTCCCTGAGAGGGAATGAGAGCTGCGTTCGCCTGCCATACTTCCTGCATGCCCTTGCTTTAGGCCTTTCACAGAAGCTGTCGCGGTCTGATCTCAAGGGTGCTTTATGGTTTCCTGGTCAGTGACGTCACCTGACGTCCTACTCTCTCATTGGACTGATTGTACAGATGCTTCAGCGAACGCAATCACGCAGAGCGTTCCCATCGCGTTGACAACGCAGCTCTCGTTCCCTCTCAGGGAACCAGGGTTACATACGTAACCTGAGACGTTCCTCAAGCATCGATTAGTCCAGTTTTAACCTAATGAACATCTGAATGGCCAAAGAGACCTCGATCTTGAACTTTCAGTACATATAGACTAGTTTTGATGTTTCATTAACCAAACCACAGTCAGTATTGTGGAGGTGGATCTGAGACAAGAAAGGAGAAAGAAAAAGGAGAGAAAGACTGAATATGATACTCCACTGCCAGCAAAAGCAAAACTTGTTTGGACGGTGATGGATGGAGACAGTGCAAAATTCACACATGCAAAAAAAAGTGAAGATGAAAAGAGAAGGCCTGAAAGACGAGCAAAGGTAGAAGATATTACTCCGGCAAAGGGGAAAAGACACAAGTACAGGAGCTTGAGAGCAGCAGCAAAAACAGCCAGAAGTCCAGCAGAAAGCTGAATGGACTTATTTACATTTATAAAATGTCAGAGAAAAAGTTCGCTGCAGAGAGAGAGAAGAAGAAGATCAGAGAAGAGGAGAAAAAACAAAGGCAGTTACTGGACGACAGATACGTCAATGATCCATCCATGAAACACCTGCTTAACAACAAACACGACAAGTTATATGGATGTGCATTGGGCATCAACAACATATACAATGAAAAACATTTAAAGCAAATAAAACATATTTTTGATATATAATAAATATTTCAGATTTTTTCCCTTATCCAACTGTGTCTGTCTGTGAGCATGTTCAAAGTGAAATTTAGTTTTGAGAATGGGACCTTTTCACCTGTAGCCTTATATGTTGACCACCTACATTTCTACCTTTCTTTGTGGCAGATGAGGTTAAATTGATATCATTCTGTTAGACCAAGCTCACATTTACTCTAAAAAACACATAGGCCTATTTACTATCTCAAAGATACTAAAATAGTTTTTCAATTCATATTTTAGATTAACTTTAGTAAAATGTTTATTGATTTTTATTTCCATTTTAGTTATTTAAGTAGGCTATAAAGTTAAACTAAATGAAAATGTTTTAAGTTAAAGTGTATTTTATACTGTAGGTTTTTTGTTAACTATTACAAACCAGATTTATGCCCTATATTTTAAAAAAATCCCAATGCTGGTTTATACATCAGGCCCCTGATCTTCTTGGTGGTGCAAATGTGTTTTGTTTTACTTATATTAATTAAATTAATAAATGTGGGATTTGATAGGATGTATCTCTCAGTTGCTTTCAAAGAGAGGTGAGGACAGAATTAATTTTGACAAAAAAAAATGTTGGTCTTTATGGTGCTGTGTGTTACTATTTTATCTACACAGTGTGTTTTATACATATTTTGCAAAATGGGATCACATTTTTTACATTTATCCAAAATGTCACAATTTTGCCAAATTACATAGCCTACCATTTGCATTAAAACAGCCAAAATGGTCAAAGAAATTAAACTGCAAAAGACCAAAAATGTCCCTTATGCAGCATAAGGGGTAAAGCAACACGAAAGCAGAAGCTAAACAAGCACCTAAAATAAATCTAAATAGAAATGTAATCTCAAATGAATGGACAAATTGAGGGACAAATCAAGGGATAACAAAATAATACCACTGCAGAGATGGCCACTCAATTTTCTGTTGCTATGCAGTTAGCCTTTTTTGGCTTTTTTGAAAAAAACTGTCCCTCACTCACTGACATTGTACAAGCCGTGCCACTGACAGACTGAGCTCATTACAGCCACTTTGTAACAGTGGTGGAAAAGTACTGACAAACTGTACTTAAGTAAAGTATTGCTACTTAAGTAATAATTAGCTTGAGTACAAGTAGAAGTACTGAAATATAATATGACTCAAGTAAGAGTAAATAAGTAGTTTGCTTAAAGTAACTATGTTACAAAGTACTTTAGTATTTTTCTATTTTTACCCAAAATGGGGAGATGATAGCGAAATGGAGCGCTAAAAACTCTCATGTCATCTATTTCATTAATACTGAAGGCCCAGTACTGATGCATAGAAGTATTAAACTTACACATTTCAGGAAATGCCTTATATGGATATAATAACATGCAAATAGTGATGTTTTGACTGATGAAACATGAAGACAAACACATAGCTATAATATATCTGTGTTCATCAAACTATCAGGTATTTTCAAAAGAATGATGTATGTCTTGAAAGGGATAGTTCACCCAAAAATGAAAATTAGCCCACGATTTACTCTCCCTCAAGTCATTTTAGAAGATATGACTTTTCTGCTTTCAGTCGAATACAATCAGAGTTAGGATATATAAAAAAATGGCCTGGCTCTTCCAAACTTTAATGGCAGTAAATGACTGGAGAACATTTGAAGCCCAAAAAAGTGCATCCATCAATGACAAAAGTGCTCCACATATAAACTACTAGCTTTCTCTGTTGTCAAGAGCAATTTTTTATTACTAATTTAAAAAAGTAAGTCCAGGTAAGATCGAATGTTTGGATTTGAATCATTCATAATTGAAAGCAAAGAAGGTTAATGGAGAGGTCCAATGAAAAAGGTATGAAAAACAATTAAACAGTATGAATAAAAAACTTCCAGTAAAAAAATAAAAATAAAATAAGTGGGGTATGGTTATCTTTTTTTCGCAGTAGCCTACCGAAAATGTGCTGGGAGCCCACTGTTGCTATAGGAACGAACTATTTCACTGTTTTGTTTTTTCAGCTTTGTATATTTAGTTTAACTGTATTGTTAAACAGGGCGAGCTTTACAATTAATTGAACTGTGTGCATGTATTTTAGACACTTACATTGTTCTTGCTCCGTCCATGCAAACCACGTCCATGTTATGAGCCAAGCTTTTTTATTTACCTCATCTGCTCAGTGCTCTGGTATTATCAATGATATGACCCATTTCAGTAGTTGCTATAATTAAATATGAGCAGAATACTTACTTACATTCACTGAAAATATTGAAACGTTAGCGCTACGGCGCTACTGATTTAAAACACGACACGAGCCGTCACCCGTCAGTGATTGAATGTCAAGCGCGGTTTGAACGCCCCGCCCCCAGCCAAACTCAGAGATTTTGATTGGTTTTGCACCCGAGGCTGAAGGGCTTTAGATCTGTGTTATTGGCTGAAGCGCAGTGTCAAATGTCAGCTTGCCCTGTTGCTCCTTCGGCACCTCTGTCAAAGTACTTTCGTCATATTAGACTTTCTCTGGTACTTTGTACTTTTTATGAAATATAAATGTAGAGAAGTTGAATATTTAATTTTTATTTTACTCAAGTAAGAGTAAAAGTACCATCATTTATTTATACTCAAGAAAGTAGAAAAAATGAAAAAATCTACTCAAGTACTGTAACGAAAGTATTTGTAATTAGTTACTTTCCACCACTGCTTTGTAACACAGTGCTTTTGAATGAACAGTTGTTGTTTTTTTAATGAATAAAAAATCGATTACATAGTTAATGTATTCGATGCTTGATGGGTATTTAAACACACATGGTGTTCATACCAGGGGATTTGATGAGGTGGGCCATGCATTTGGGTTGTTCTCCCAAGACTCATTGTAACCGTTAAACCTAACGTTACAAGCGACAGCTTTCTGTGTGGTACCTGGTCAATGCAGGCGCTAGGAGTAGGTGGCGGTATTGCATTCACTTGAAGGAAAAAAATCTACTCTGTTTTTCTGAATTAACGAGTTAATTTTTCATGAGAAATTTTTTTTGCTCTGTTTTTCTGAATTAAATCCAGTTAATTTATCATGAGAAAATTTTTTTTTGCTGTTTTTCTGAATTAACAAGTAAATTTTTCATGAGAATTTTTTTTGCTCTGTTTTTCTGAATTAATGAAGTTAATTTTTCATGAGAAAAAAAGTTTTTGCTCTGTTTTTCTGAATTAACGAGTTAATTTTTCATGAGAATTTTTTTTGCTCTGTTTTTCTGAATTAATGAGTTAATTTTTCATGGAATTTTTTTTTTGCTCTGTTTTTCTGAATGAAAATTTTTTCTTATGAAAAATTAAGTCGTTAATTCAGAAAAACAGAGCAAAAACTTTTTCTCATGAAAAATTAAGTCGTTAATTCAGAAAAACAGAGCAAAAACTTTTTTTCTAATGAAAAATGAACTCGTTAATTCAGAAAAACAGAGCAAAAAAATGTTCTCATGAAAAATTGAACCAACTTGAATGAGAGCCATGAACTTTTAGATGATCAGCAGTATGAGTTCATTGGCCTTCATTGGCCTTCCGTCCACACTGAGACGCCGTTTTAAGTCAACAAAAACGTATCGTTTGGAAACGCTCTCCAAAGTGGATAAATTTGAAAACGCAGTTTTCGCGTTGTAGTGTGGACAGTGAAACCGGAGGTATTTCAAAACGATGACGTAAGTTTAGTCATGTGATCCATGTAGTACCAATAGATATTAGGCCTATGTTTATCGGTATTGTGCCTGTTATGTGTTATTCATTTTTACACTGTTGCTAAAATATGTTACTTTCTACTTAATATGTGCTATTCTTCATAGCACAGTACTGCAAAGATGACAGATAATGTAGCCTACTCACATTTGCTGTCCTGCGGCAAAACAGGAGAGCAGTTGCGTTTTAGACCAAACATATGGTGACTGAATGCGACCTGGACGCATCCGTGATGGTGAGATATTTTGCTAAATAAAATTATCCTGTTATTGTGCGATAACATTATTATTTATTTTCCCATCTGTATCATCTCAGTGAGCTTTTGTGAAGTTTCACGCATGCGCAGTAAAGTGAATTTAGAAGTTTCTCATCCACACTGAAACGTCGGAAAACGCCTGAAAACGCAAGTGTGGACGGAGAGCGTTTTTAAACGAAAACCCCGTTTTCAAATCTATCCAGATTAATGTGAACGTAGCCATACTGTATATGTTGAGCTAACAAGAATATGAAACAGGTCAAAACAAGGAGCACTGATGAGGCCAGGCAGAGAATTATGGGAGATGTAGTTTGTGAGCGAATGACAACAGTTGTGGAGTGCCCTCTGGTGGCACTCAAGGGCACTCCAGCTGGTCACGGTTACAGAATCAATAGGAGGAACCTTCAAATCCCTCTTCAGTCCTACCAAATTGAGAGCCGTGATCTCTGGTCTCTGAGCTTTCAGATTTTACAAATAAATGTGTATTGTGTTCCAGTCAAATCGATCTTGAATGAATCGCTACTGAGAATCTCATCAAATGGGAGAACAATACTATCCTGTGGTTGCATTAAAAACCCACCTGATTATTGTCGAAATGCTCAAGGTTCACATACAGAAAACACTTTGGGTTGTTTGTCTTCAGGGATATCTGAACATTTAGTGCTTGTATCTCTCAGTGTCTCCTCAGTAATTGAGTGTTTGCAGTCTTTGATGTACGCTTGTCCGCTGAAGTTACCGAAGCAAGGCTGCCATAACAAGCTTTTTCTATCTCAAAAGATACAGTCCAGAATGCTCTGCCTCCTGAATGTGTGCCTGTGCTCAGTGAAAAGATTTTCCTTTGAAGAACACCCATAGGAAAGGATTTGTGTTTTTCACCCATAATGATTTATAAGGTTTCACTCGCAGCTCAACCTCTCTGCTGTGACCTTTGTAATCTTCTAAAACTCCTCAACAATTGATGAGACAAAATAATAGCAGTGTTTTGACATTGTTAAGAGTTCATAACTTCTTGGGGACAGTGTGCTATTATTTTTTAGGTGATTAAATTTTTTTGGTGCATGATAAAATTTTGGTGCATGATAACATTTCATCTGTCGGTCTGATGTATTTTTTGTTTTTGTAAACTTTACACTTTTAAAAGTAATAGTTTATTCAGGGACAGCTTCTCTTTCAATAGTCTTTTAAAGGGACAGGAACTTATCCTAACAGGTCTGTTGTTCCTAACAGTTACAGTATATGGCCTTCAAAGTCAGACCGATTGTCAATAAATTCAATTTATATATAAAAACAAATGCAAAGCTAAATCTGACAAACAATATATAAATCTGACTATATAACTGTCTGTAATTGGTTTTCGGTTTTCTCCTGAGTTCGCACATGTGGGACTACAGCATTAGCACAGTAATTTTTGAGGTAGTAAGTCAGGTTGGCACCATGACTGAATTGAGATTTTAATTTGGACAGACAGCGCAATGCAGTCAGTGTGAACAGCCTTAGGCAAACAGAAGATGGCATAACAGTCGTATTGTTCCTGGATCAGCTGAGCCAGTACGGCAAGCCATTTTGACATTTATTCATTCCCAGGATATGAATTTGTGATATGAACACATGAATATCTGAATACAATTGAATGTATGAATACATATTTTCCCATGCTTATTTCTTATATCAGGAATTCATTTCTAAATGGTAACATTTTTTATTCTCTGAAAGGCTATCAGTAAAGAACACCATCATTCACAGAAATATGATTTTTTTATATCAAGAATTAATTAATTAATTAATTAATTTAATGTATTTTCACTAGTTAAATGTTACCATAGGTTGCCATTTAAATAAAATCGCTGATGCCGCAAGTTAATTTTCTTCTTAAATGAAATTCTCAATTTTACATATCAGAAATACAATTCTTACTAGTAAAAATATATATTTTTTAAATGTCAATAATTATGTGGTTACGTGTAAAATATATATTCTTGATATTAAAAACTCTTTCACTACACTGTAAAAAAATTGCTGTAGTCCTATGCAGGCTGTTTGCCAGTAACTTACTGTAGATTTAAATTGATGAATATTTACTGTAAATTTGTTTAAAGTTAAATGAACATTAAATATTAACAAGTCTTTGTCTTTACAGAATAAAGCTAAACACTACAAGCATTGGGAACCAGAAATCTTCATCAACCTTTTTCTGTTTTTGTTGTTGTTTTTTCAGATTTTGGTTCCCAGAATGCTTTGCATGAGGCTGTTATTTTAGTTTTATTCTGTAAAGTTAAAGTACTTGTTAATGTTTAATATTCATTTAACTTTTGAACAAACTGTTGCCAGTAAATAACAATAATTTAAATCTACATAAGTTACTGGCAAGCAGCTGCCAGTAGTACTGTAATTTCTACAGATTTATTTTACAGTGTAGTTGAAATGTTAATTCTTTATGTCTGTAAATGTATGTAAATGTTACATTAGTTGTTTCCTATCTGAAAATGTGTTCCTGGTATAAATGATTAGATTTCAGATATCTAAAATGGCTTTAAATAACAATCACAGATTCATGATATGAGAAATTAACATTGTCACTAGTGATAATTCTTCCTAGTAACAATTCCATTGTTGATATCAAGAATTGCACTAATCACATAAATAATAATATACAGTGATAGTTTAGTAGTTGAAATTAAATTCTTGATATAAAAATTACCATTGTTACAAGAAATCTATTCAGAATGAGCATTTTAACTAGAGAAAATGAAATTGAAATTTCATATTCTGGGAATTAATAAATAACAGGCGTAACTCATTAGATTTGTCTTCATGAATTTCTAACGAACTCAGCAAGGATGCAGTAGCCAATGAGGAAATTTCTGGCTAAATTTGGAGATTATTGATTAAAAATTTCCCAAATAAGCAATGGCAAGGTCCCACTGCTTGTTTATATACATATATACTGTAAAAAATATTGCTTGGTTTTAACTTAAAAATTAAGTAACCTGGTTGCTTAAAATTTTAAAATTCATTAAAATTAGAAAATTGAGTTAATACAATGAAGTAGATTGATTTAATCACCAAAAACTCAAAATGTTATGTTATCTGAACAACATAAATTATTTAAGTTGATTTGACAAAAGAAAAATGTTGTGATTACAAATCATGAAAATATATTTTTTACAGTCTGAATATATATATATATATATATATATATATATAGGCATAACATTAATGCAAAACTATTCTACTAATGTTGAGAAAAGTTTCCCACTTTTTGGTCATATTCTTCCCTGATGTTTCACCATCTTCTGACTCACAGAAAATCACCCAATCTTCCCACTTGGTGTCGTGGAAAGTAGAGGGAGCAAATTAGTTGGCTATTTTAGTCTTCTTTAGCAGGAAAGGTGATATCTTCTGCATCCATCTTTCTGAGCATGTGAAAAATTAATTAGGGTACGTACCTGGTGTTGCTGGAAGCAAATGGTACAATGCATAAGTCATCAGGACAGATTGCTGCCTGTCACCTGCACAAAAAGTCACAGCGATAGGCTCATTAATGGCATTTATAGATTTGCCAAGGCAAAATGCCAAAGTGTGTGAGAATGACAGCCTGGACATGCTGTTCCCACACACTTGTCTCGAACTGTCTGTTGTTTTTCTTTACCTCGTTCACTCACTAGCAGAGGTGGATTGTATTTGTCTGTCCCACATCTACCTCCTCTGGAAAAAATGACAGGATCAACAGGGTTATCATCAAAAAATTTTTGACACAAATAAATGATACATATGCATGCATAAATATGATAAATTACATTGCATTTCTTTCATCACATTATTCTGTATGTTAAATATATGTTTTTTTTTAATAAATATCCATCCATCTATTCCCTAAAACATTAAACGTTTAAACCCCAAAGCATTAAAACAGTATATTCTTATATAATTATGTATATGTGCTGTCAAATCAATTCATTGTCATATTAATTGCAACAAAAATAAAAGTTTTTGTTTATATATGTGTTGTGTGTACATATTATATATATATATATATATATATATATATATATATATATATATATATATATATAAATGTGTGTGTGCATATGTGTATGCAATACACATACACACACACACACACACAATATATATATATATATATATATATATATATATATATATATATATATATAATATACTGTATATACACAACAAAAACTTCAATTGTTCAGACTGTCATGAATTCATGATTAAAATCAATTTGATACTCGCTAAAATAATCCATGTATTTATTCAGTTATTTGTATCTCATTTTTATGTAGTAAATACTATAAAAATAAACAATCAGGTTGGTAATAGTTAAAAAAGGTAAACCATAAACCAGAGGGTTTGGAGGAGTCTTAAATAAACTCAAAATGGATGTTTCTGTGTAGGAATGGGTCACTGCAGCATTTTACCTAAAACTCCCAGAGCACCTGAACCTGTCGCTGTACATAGAGAACAGGGCTGTGAGTAATGGCTGTATGGGATGCGGTCGCCACTGGAGAGGCTCACATTCTGTCCTCCATATTCATGATGAGCACATCCTCTTTTTACTGTACTTCCCCTGGAATGTCATCTGTAACCTATTTTATGTTCCGCTCTAACTTTCATGTTAAGCAGTTTAGTGACACCCAATTCTCAAGTGCCCTTGCAAAATAGCACAAAAGTCGTATAGTCATGCTTTTTTTTTATTTAACAGCCTCTGGTCATGCTTTCTTTTTGTTTCTTTAATTTTGACTGACAAAATTTCCAGGTAAGATTGCAAGCATTTGAGTTACATTTTTAAAGAGGCAATTAACAAACATCTCCACTGAAAAGTTTGGGGTCTGTTTTTTGTTTTTGGTTAAGAAATTAATACTTCTATTCTTTAAGGTTGCATTACTTTGATCGAAAGTTACTAATACTTTATCACAGTTCCAAAAAATCTGATTCAAATAAATGCTGTTTAAAAACGTTCTATTCATTAAAAGAATTCTGAAAAAAAAAATTCTACAAAAATATTAAGCCACAGTTTTCACCATTGAAAATTATAAGCAGCAAATCAGCATATTATAATGATTTCTGAAGGATCATGTGACACTGACGACTGGATCAATGATGCTAAAAATTCAGCTTTGCATCACAGGAATAAATTATATTCAAATAGAAAACAGATATTTCAAATTGTAATAACATTTCACTATATATAGCAAAATCCCCAGTGTTAAATGAACACTTAACACTGAAGTGTTAAAGTTAATCAGATAATTAAGTGATTAATTGAGTTATGATTGAGCATTATTGAAGACACTTGATGATCACAACAAGCAAAATCACCAAAGGAGAAAATGTGTGTAAAATGGTTACCATTATGGTGATCGGTGTTAGGTTAGTTGGCTATTGACCCTTACTTTTTTAACTTTTGATTGTGTTTGGCTGTTGTAATTCAGTTACTGCTGTACATGAGTTATAACAGCCAGATGAACAAATAGAAAAGGTGATCTGATGGTGTTGGTTGTGTTTTAATACTCATGAGAGCATAATGTCTGAGTTAAGTTTACATTATGGATTACAACAGCACTGTCCTTGTAGAGCATGACATTTTTAACCTTTTCAATAAAATCTAAACGATCAAATCAATTACAAAAAGAATATTTTAGGTAGACACATACTGACATCAAGAGTTAGTGTATGAATCTCAACAATGGTGACAAATAGATCACCTCTGAACATAATCTCATTATTCATTCATGCAGCAATGCATGATGGGAGCATGAATGAGTTTTGATTGGTTGCACCCAGGATGCACTGCAACATGCTTTATAAATGTCACCATTGTTGAGATTCATAGGCTGATTCTTAATCACTGTGTTTAAAAAAAACCCTGAAACTCTATATTTGTATGTGAACAACTTTTAAGAAATTGTTTGGATTGTATTGTAAAAGTTACAAATATCTTGATTTTCAAGGATAGTGATGCTATAATAATTTAAGTAAATCTAATTTAGAAATTTCCCTCTCTGTGAGTTCAGTGATTCAAGACATGATTGTAAAATAATGATCATAATAAGACACAACCAACACCATCAGATCACTTTTTCTCTTTGTTCTAATGGCAGTTATAACTCAGATACATCAGCCGACTAAAATGTAAAGTAAATGATTTAAGAGTAAACAGCCCAACTAAAGCAAACACTGATCACCATAATGGTAACAAACCAATTACGATTTTCTCAGTGATTCTGCTTGTTAATAGAAATATCTTCAATTATGTTCACCAATCAATCAATAAATCACTTAATTATCTCATTAACATTAACACTGATGAAGTCTGATTATTATATATACACATATTATATATGTGTATGCATACACATATAATATGTGTATATATAATAATACACATATATAATAATACACATAATATATTATGTTATAATTAGGTGTATTATTTTATATCTTATAGAAAAAGTATGTGAACACTCCTTTCAATAAAGCTTTGGCTATTCCAGTATTTTCCACCATGTAGTGTATCAGTAAAGATGTCACACACTGCTGCAGAATCGACAGAGCTGTTGGAATTCCTCATTCAGAATTTAATTTTTCTTTCATCAGCCTTAATTTTGTTTCAGAGCTCCCTTCTGCCTTCTATTTTGGGAGCCCATTTCTGAAGGTTTCAGGAGATTAGGGCTGTGAGTCCGGAAGCTCACAACAGCTCTTCTGTGCATGACCACATACAGCTCACCAGAGACATATTTCTGCATGCCCAGACCCTCTGTCCCACACACACACACACACAACTGACTCATTATTTCTGTTACGTTTGGGCTGGGATGAAGTGAGAATCCAGTTGCAGCAATTTTTATTCAAAACCAAAACTAAGAAAATCCATACCGAGAGTAAAACTAGAAACATGCAGAGGCGGACAGAGTACACAGACAGAGTATTACTTGAGTAAAAGTACAAGTACCTTGCTAAATTTTACTCAAGTACTACAGTCAGATGTCTACTTGAGTAAAAGTACTGAAGTACTTGTTTTTAAAAGTACTTGAGTATCAAGAGTACAAGAGTACATTTTCTAAATATTGCATTACTACTGCCACAGTGCTTACATTTATGGACAGAAACATCCCACATGGAGTTATGAAAAATGTTAATATTAGTTGGAGAATGTAAAAGGAATTGATAAATTCATAAATTTCACCTTTATTGTAAGCCACGTTCTCCTCTGTCATTTGAACGAGCGGTTCACTTCCTGATTCTATGAAACACTCCTCAGAAACAGGCAGTGGGCTCAGATTGGTTAGTTTGGGCCGTTGTGTGGTGATTGGCTAAACTGAGTAGTGCGCGTTATCCGGATACTAACGCCCATTACCTTTACGGGCGAAGTTGCATGTGTGTTCCTGGTGTGTTCCTGTCAGATGTAAACAATGATGTCGATTAGACAGAATCAAACCCAGATAACGGCGTTGAAGAGAGGCAAGCAGAACCACACACGACTCTTACAAAACGTTTCTGAATGGTAATTTGCTATATTTTTTTACTTTATACACGTTTGTTTTACACATTAGCATCGAACTCTGGCTCCTGTATAGCTACACAAAAAACGCTCTTGATCAAATCGAAAAATAACGTCATAAAGTATATATACATGAAAACTACATTTATAAAATTAGTACATATACAAATTCAGGTCCAAAATGTTTGTACGCGTTTGTCATAGACACGAAATAGCATAACTAAGTGGCTATAATGCCAGCACTGGAATTCGATAAAACTAAACCTAAAACATTACGTCTGAAATTATACATGCAAATACATTTAAAATGATGAAGTCTTAGCCTACTTACAGGTTGTGTCCCAACAACTGCTGCCTCTGGTTTTAAAGTTGGATCTGCTTCATGTTTTAGTAACAGTTTCTTGTTGAATCCGGTGTTGAATTCGTGGAGATGCTGGAAGCTGTCTTCTGTAAAATGCGCAGCACAGAGCTAAATTACGATCATTTTCAGGAACATAATCAAACATAAATTGTATCCATTGTTGACAAAGTACTGCGTCCGTGGGAAGCCAGAAACACAGAAGACCTGACAGCAGTGTGAACATAACACACTCGACGAGCTATAGAAATATGGCCATAGTGACATCTAAAACCCGGCTGTAGTCCCAATCGAGACGTTTTTGTAGGCATTAAACTTCCTGATTTTTAAAAGACGATATCTCTGCTTACATTGAACTTTCAGCGCTGCAACTTTGCAGATACTGTTCATGCACCAACAGCAACATTACACACTATTTAAAATGAAAAAAGTGAAATCGCAATCAACCACCCATTTAACTCTATGGAAAAGGTCCACTTTTGATGAAATCATGTTTTGAGCTAAATGAACAGATTATTTTCAGTTATATAATACCTCTTTATTTGACTCGATAAGTACACTTGTAAAACAAATCAATTTAGTTGTGACCATGCAAACATCATTATCATTCTATATTATTTTTTTCATTTGTATAATCCAGCAATCTCACATCCTTTACAAACTGAAGGAAAACAGGCAAACACAAAAAGATTCAAGTAGACATACTAGTCAATCAGACTTTTTGGACGCGTGTCCACTGTACATATACATGTCACTTATTTTTAACACATTCCCAAACCAGAAAAACAAACACAGAAAATTGCTGTTTGGTATTGCAAAATGGTTTTCTGTCAAAAAACATTCAGATGTTGCTCCTCTTAGGTCAGTTCATTGGCTATTATAGTCAGTTTTTCTAATAAGTCCACCATATTGGGATGACAATAAAACTGTAGGGTGAAACAAGTTCCCAATTTCATCAGAATGGATTAAAACATTACAATTGCTGGTAAAGGTCTGTGATGTTCTTAAATGGGCCCGGGTTCACTGACCATCAGACACAAGAGGAGGAGGAGGAGGATGAGACCTGTTGGAAAGGATGAAGATGAATGGAAACAGACAGAGGTTATGTTCAGAATAGAATACTAGCTTATTGCTGAATGAATACTGCACAATATACAGTATGCTAGACTAGTAGCTCAACTTTTAGACTTTTGTTTTTATTTTTGAGTGAATGCAAAGTTTCTTGGAGGAAAAATCTAAATTATATGTGCATATTGTTGGTGATGCACTTATATTAAATGTTTTATCTTAAGAACATTTTTGTTTGCTTTCATACAATTTATAAATTTGGTGCTGTGTTGAGTTGTCTCTTTATGTCCGGTTGAACCACATTCTATTTTGAATGCACATTTTGGCCCTGTTTACAACTGGTATTAAGATGCATTTTGGTTGAATGGATCACAAGTGGACTACACAAAATTCAAGTGTAAACGGGGTCTAAAATAGAGGTCTTCACAGTGCACCCGAGACATTGCGACCCGGGACCTGACCCGGGACCCGTACGGGTTCAGGTCTATATTTTAAATGATCAGCGGGGTCCGGGTTCGGTTCGAATCTATTACTTCGGGTCCTGGGTCTGTTTAACATAGTGTGTAATACCCGTGCAATCGGAATACAAAGTGCAATTTCAAGCACGTGCCATGTTTCTATGGCAACCAGAGCAGAGCTTCCGCCATAACGCGCTTTACATTTTCTCCTATTTGTATCGATCTTATCGAACGACGGGGTCGGGTCGGTTCGGTGTAGCACATTACGGGTCTCTTTGGTTTCGAGCATGAATTTTTGGACCCGTGAAGACCTCTAGTCTAAAACACTTTGAGCTTGTCCACTTTCAACCACTTCCAGAGTCGAAAACGCATTAGACCGGATTGCTTTTGTAGTGTAAACGCTCATGTGGTTGAATGCGTTCGAACAGCTACAAAAGACAGTCTACTGACCTAACGCATAAACATTATGGGAAGCGCTCTAGCCAGACGGGATTTAAACTTTGTCGGCTGAAGACTCAAGTTTGGTTTGAAGATGAAAAACTGTACCAAGCACAATGTTATCTCACCATTCCTGATTTCTAACACACACTCACAGCGTTTGGCGTCATCTTGCGGCTGTCAGAGCAGAAACGAAAGCAGCTACTCTTTGTATATTTTTCCGTCATCTCCGGGGTGTTCAAATGTAAATTGCGCGAGTTTATTTTCGTCCATTAGATTGAAACATCTGAAAAAACCCACACATTTACCCACCTATAGATTCTCCCTCGAAGAAATCAGGACAGAAGTGGTTGAAAGTGGACAAAAGAGATGGAATAAAACACCAGGTGTAAACAGGAATATGTCTCCCTCGTTTACTTGTGATCTGATCAACCAAAACGCATCTAATGCTGCCTTCACGTGCTATGGTAATTATGGTAAATACCAAAAGCCGCTGGGAAAATGCACATGAACACCCCCCCATGTAGTATTTTCCACTGGGCAATTGGTAGAATATTTTGTTGGACGAGTTGCCGAGATGAGATAACCTTTGATCTTTTCAAAATGGCGGAGAGCACCGCGAGAATCGTGAATGGTAAAAATACATACAATTCATGATCTACAAAATATACAGCATATTATTTACCTTTTGAGTTTTGATAAATCATTTTCTTGCTGTTGCAGATGACTTAAGCAATCTAAAATAGTTTTAGCTAAATAACATGGATCTCCATCTTTTTACCACATTATAACAACAAAAACACTTGAACGCAACACACTGGTAAATACCAGTTCACAAGTGGAAAATATCCTATTTTCCATAGCAAGTGAACACATCTTAATACCAGGTGTAAACAGAGCCTTTGAGAAATGTAGTAGTAGCAGTATATTATACTGCAGACCCAGCTAACAATTTTAGGTTCTGGGAACGTTAGTTTTTGGTTTCCAGAACGTTCCCTATTGATTCCCCAGTTAAGTTTTCTTAACGTTAATAGAACGTTCCCTTAAGGTTACATTCTGGAAACTTTATGGGAACGTTCCTTTTAGGAGAACCTAAAAATAATCGGAACGTTCCCAGAACGAACCAAAAAAATAACCAAATAGTAACCATACGGGAACGTTAGGGGAACATTTTGTGTTTGCTGGGGACATGCTAAGAGTTGTATGTATTCTGAACATAACCAGAGAGCAAGGCATCACCACCTCACCACCTGACTGCTGTAGTCCTCCGTCACCCCAGCTAACTCCATCTCCTCCTCTGCATCCTTTGGTCCGTCGTCCTCCTGTTGCTGAATCTGTAAGGTTTTCTGTTGCTTCATTCTCCTGCGTTGCTTTCGTTTCCTCTCCCTCTCCTCCTGTCGCTCCTGATGGTGGCAGTACTGCACGCGCCGTGAGAAAAGCTCCCTGGCGTACTCGTACAGCTGCACGTCTAGGGCATTGAGCTCCTCTATGCGCCTCCGGGTGGACGTCCCCACCGTGACCCCGGCCGCCCGGGTCCCGTTAATCTGAGTGAAGGCGGCGATGAAGTGCAAGCCGAACATCCTCTCAAAAAGGAACTGCGTTTTGCGCTGGAACTCAGTCAGGCCGAAAAAGGCCATGCGCCGCAGGTTGCGCTTGGCGCTGCTGAGGAGCAGTGCGGCGCGCCGTTCTTCGCTCATGGAGGACAGGTTGTAGCAGCCCACCAGGCTGAGATCGGCCAGCATGCGAGTCTGCCGGTTGTTGGCCAGGTTTGAGGGGCAGACCATGAACTCCTCGAGGGACACGCCGGTCCAGTCCTCGCTGCTGTAGCAGGACGGCAGCTCGTCTGGGGTGGCAGGACGCCCGTCGCACATGTGAAGCGCCGTCTTCCAGGTTGCTCCGCGCTGCACGTGCTTCCACTCGCTCAGGTAACGCGACACGGGGTCCCGCAGCAGCGTAATGTAGTAGAAGTTCCTGGGAAGAGAACACAGACGATGAGGCATCTAGAATAAAAAAAGTCTGTTTCTGTCTGAGTAAATGATGACAGAACTGCTACGGTAAGTCAGGGGTTTTCATAGACCTCCAAATATAATGATTTGCTGGGAGGGACCCTCTTCCTAAACCTGCTACATATTATCATTTATAGGATTGAGGTAAGTAAGATTTTTCTTTTTTGAAAGAAAGTAAATAAGAAATGAACACTTTTACTTAACAAGGATGCATTAAAGGATTAGTTCACTTTAGAAAAAACTTTTGCTGATAATTTACTCACCCCCATGTCATCCAAGATGTCCATGTCTTTCTTTCTTCAGTCAAAAAGAAATTAAGGTTTTTGATGAAAACATTCCAGGATTTTTCTCCATATAATGGACTTCAATGAATGGACCCCAACCATTTCAAGGTCCAAATCACAGTTTCAGTGCAGCTTCAAAGGGCTTTAAACAAGACCAGACGATGAATAAGGGTCTTATCTAGCGAAACGATCCGTCATTTAAAAAATAAATAAATTTAAGTTTTATAAGCACAAATGCTCGCCTTGCTCTGTTCTGTGATGCGTGTTCGTGTCTATCCTGTTCGAAAAACGTTCATCAAAATCAACAAACCTTTTTTCAAATAATTTGGTTCATTCAACGAAGATTCGTTCATTCTCCGTTTTCATTAAAAACAATAATTTCTTTTCGACTGAAGAAAGAAAGATATGGACATCTTGGATGACATGGGGGTGAGTAAATTATCAGCAAAAGTTTTTTTTAAAAGTGAACTAATCCTTTAAACTGATCAAATGAAGACATTTTTATGATAAAAATGTCCACTAAAAATAATAATTGTTTCTTGAGCAGCAAATCAGCATATTATAATGATTTCTGAAAGATCATGTGACACTGAAGACTGCAGTAATGATGCTGAAAATTCAGCTATACATCACAGGAATAAATTACATATATTCAAATAAAGCTGTTCTTTTAAATTGTTATAATAGTTTTAGTTTAAATTTTTTTAAGGAAGCCTTGGTGGACATAATAGACTTAAATAAAAATATTTTACCAACTTTTGAGAAGAAAAAAAAATCTAAATTGTACCAATTTTTGAATGGTAGTGTAAATAAAGACAAACATCACATTTATCTGGTATTTTAATATAATATATTATGACAATTATAAATGTGTGTGAAATATTATCTGGAAAATATTTACTTGACAGTGTACCTGTATTTTTTCCCCACCCACCATTACAGTATAGTACCTGAAAAGAAATAATTTTTGACTGTAAATAGAAAAAAAAATTATAATAAATCTCATGACTTCTACAAAGTCTTCATAAAACAGAGCAAACAATAATTGTCAAATTATGTCAGTTATGCCAAGTTTTAATATGGTTTGCAAAAACTTTCCGCAGACCCCCTATATCTCCCCAGTTTAAAAACAATTGTTATTTTGTTTTAGGATGTTTACACATTTTTATACATTCTCTAATGGCTTTTTTGATAGAATAAGTGGAAAAACAACAGAGCGTCAGAGTGCCAACAATGTTTAGGCGGTTCTACTGAAAAACAAGATAAAGATGCTGATTAAAAATAGCATTTTTGGCAGCATTCCTCATTAAAATGACCATTAGCATAGCATTTCTTGCTAATTAAATCAGTACAGCAAATCCTTCAGACAGAGAAACCTTCTCACATACTTAATTATGACAGCCTGGTTCTAATCACATTATATTCCCGTCATTGTGATTTTGCCAAGTAAGACATGGATCAACATTCCTGTCCTACTCTCTACCCCTAAACCTAACCCTACCCATAACTTTTCCCTAAAATCGGGTAATGAAAGGTGAATAGCACTAATGTTTAAGTACTTCACCCCAGTTCTAAGCCTAAATTTGACAAACTGTAAACTTGTCTCTCAAATCTGATTGTTTGATTGGAAAGTTGATCCAGGAACATGTGGTATACTAGTGAAATCACATTCACCTTATATTCCCATAGTCTGAATGTAGATGAGAAAGGATACCGGTGATAGCCAAGAAATGTCATTTAATATTTCACAGTCTCAAAGAGAAAATAAGTTTACAAGTGATATTTATCTGGAAATGAGAAAAACAACCCAGATAAAACATCCAATTTTCTATCTCGGCAATGAGGTCGCTGTGCGCTCAGAATAGCGCGTTCACTTCCGGCATGAGCGCGCTATGAGACGTGGTCTGCTCATTGTCACCGAGTTCCTCATCATTTGTCTCATTTCCTCTTGCTGGGATTGTTACCTCCTGCGTGAGGAGCACATTATTTCCAATCAGCTCAATGAGAGGAGCGCCACTGACACACGGACACAAATCATCTACAAGATTTAGAAAAACAACATTCATTTACATCCTATTTGAGCAAATATTATCTCATGCAAAAACGAGCGCTGGAAATGCAGTGGTCTTGGGTATGAATTTCACATTTTGGCTAGCAAGGTGCAGTTAAAATTTCTGGGTAAAGGGATATGTTGGGATGTGATGTCATGCTTGGAAACTGGTCTGAAGATCTATCGAGTGATCTGCCACATCACGGTCAAATTACGGGCCAGAATGTCATACTGGCTATGGCATTATAATGCAGTGAAATCAATAACGCTCCACTAAGGTAATCCATCTGCTCTTCAGCACTGACCTATTGGAGAAGCACTGTCAAATGCTAACCCGCTCAATACAGTCAAGCCGAGCAGGATATGATATGATAATGAAGGTCAGATCGCTGATCAGGCTGCTCAGAGGTCAGTCTGTTACTGCATGAAGCATGAAGAAAGTACTCCAAAAATAATTCAAAGGGATGGTTCTATCATTTACTCCCTCATGCCATACATAATGCATTCAACTTTCGTTATTTAGATGAACACAATCAAAGATTTTTAGGAAAAATGACCTTCACAACGCACTTACATTTATGTCAAGCTGAACTTGGGAATGCACCCAGGACAGGTGGCCGGAAACGATGGTTTATGGTTAAAAGAGTGTAAAATATTAGTATGTTTCTTCTTTCTATCATTTGCTTTTATAACAGGGATGGCATTATGGTGAGTAAATGATGAGAGAATTTTCCTTTCTGTGTTAACTATCTCATTCCTTGCAACCAATGTCAAAACCAACCAAATGACAGTTTAATGTAATGTTAACATAAAGCTAAGTGGTTTCTTAAGTTTGATAATTAATCTGCTATGTCATGTTTATGACATATTTATGACAATTGATGTTGTCTGATAACGTCAATTGTCATTACCAAGACACTGACAGGTTATGATGTATTGTTTTGTCAAGTTGTCATAACAAAAGACATCTCGAAACAATGTCATATTTGCATTAAAAAAATTCAGAATTGAGCAAATGACACTTGTTACAAACATGCATAAAACTTCCTTCATATTCATGTGTCATGTCATGATTTTGAAGGTGTCATGTCAAACTAGTGCTGGGGCGGTAAACCGGTTCAAACCGAAAGACCGGTTTATATTTTCGTCACGTATTTTGATTTTGAATAAACCGCCATACCGGTTTAATTACACAGCGTTCGGAACGACGTTATGCTGCGCGCACCATAGAGTCCGCGACACTGTTCAGACGGACCCTTTACCCGTTGCACTACTGAGCACTGACGAGTGTAAACAAACAGCAGCGCTCTGTTACGTTACATGGACGATGGATGCTGAAGAATTAGTACAACATGACAGTGATGACACCGAAGAAGAACTTGTGCCAAAAAGAGGAGCCGGGTCTGTTGTTTGGAGGTTTTTTGTTTTCCAAAAATCCGACGTCGACCAAACAACCATTTTATGTAAGTGCTGTCGGGCTAAAATTCTCCGCTGGGGAGAATGACCCGGCAACACAAGCAAATTGCTCCAGCGCCTTAGCCGCAAACATGTCTTGGAATATCAAGAATGTATTAAATCAGCCGCGGATTTAGCGCCCTCCACATCAGCATGTAACACGGGGAAAGCTAAAGAAAAGTCGAGCCAAATATTGTTTCCATTATACAGGATAATCCTGTGTGCCAAGTAAGTTAGCACTTTATATTTATTTTATGTTTGTTCTGGTTTCGAAGCAATACTTTTGAAGGAATAACTAATGCAAGTTGCATAATTTTGTTTTAATTTCTTTAATAGACCTCAAAAGCAATGCAAGACAAGATTTCCTTTTATATTTACTTGAATGCACGTAATGTTCCTGGATTTGTACTTGAACTAGCAAAAGTATTCCAAGTTGTTCTAATTGTGTTGTTTAAAATAAAAGTTCTGTATTTTGACTGCAGTTGTCTTTGCATTTTGATTCCTCACTTCATTAGAATCATGAATGGCTCTTATTTGTAAACAACAGCATAATTTTCTGGGGCCATGCAAACCTGTATTACTAGTGTGGAATTATTCTACAATATTCACTAATGACAGTAAAATAGACCATCCTAAGTCAATTTACTGCAGTAATTCCTCTCTTAACCAGTAGAAAATGCATTGAACACCTGACTATGCATAAAAAAATAATTAAAAAAACCGAACCGAAAAAACGAAAAACCGTTATGATTTTGAAAAAAACCGTGATATCAATTTTTGGTCAAACCGCCCAGCACTATGTCAAACTTATGCACACCCTTCCAAGTAAAGTGTTACCGTTTGGTTGGCCATATGAATCATGTAATCCTGTAACTAGTAATATAATTTAATATAAATGTATTATTAAGATTGCTCCTGGACTGAAGCATTAGGTGTGTTTGACTCGAAGTGGCACTGCACTACGGTGACGCATTGCTGCCACATACACATTATTTTTTCCCTCAATTATGTCGTAATAACGAGATCTTATGTCATTAAAACTACATATTTCTTGTTTAACAACATAATATCGTTTTAACGACATAAATATCTTGTTATAACGACATAATATCTCGTTTTAACGACATAATATCTCGTTATAAATCATATATTTTACGTTTTTTCCCCTCAATTATGTCGTAATAACGAGATCTTATGTCATTAAAACTACATATTTTCTTGTTTTAACGACATAATATCTCGTTTTAACGACATAAATATCTTGTTATAACGACATAATATCTCGTTTTAATGACATAAATATCTCGTTATAACGACATAATATCTCGCTTTAACGACATAAATATCTCTTTATAACGACATAAATATCTTGTTATAACGACATAATATCTCGCTTATAACAACATAATATATCTCGTTATAACGACATAATATCTCGTTATAACGACATAATATCTCGTTTTAACGACATAAATATCTTGTTATAACGACATAATATCTCGCTTTAACGACATAAATATCTCGTTATAACGACATAATATCTCGCTTTAACGACATAAATATCTCGTTATAACGACATAATATCTCGCTTGAACGACATAAATATCTCGTTTTAACGACATAAATATCTTGTTATAATGACATAAATATCTCGTTATTTCGACATTAGGGGACATTGTAATATGCATTAAGCTACATTTAGCATTCTAATAATGAGTTTCTATGGGAGGAAACGTCAAATTAAATGCTTTGCGTTCATATTCTGGGTTTATCTGATTTTTGTAGAATACTTTATTATGATTTTAGTATCATATTGATTCATAAATTATCCGTGAACTTGATAAATATTTGTTTTTATTAAGCTCTATTCACAAACAAATTGCTTTCAGTTATGTGTGCAAAATTCAGAATTCAACGAATGTGCAGCGATTTTGTGCAAATAGAGACATGTTTGTGTATAAAATACATTTGTTTTATTTTGTATTAGTGAATTTGCGCGTCCATTTATTGACGTCTGAGTCGATTTCATTGTGTATTCGGCAATTTGCTTAACGTGTAATTGAGTTTATATTCTGAGCTCAGCAGATTTTGTTTTACATATACTTTATTAGTATGATCACTGTTTGGTCTGAACACTGTCCGTTATGTTAAGGTTTGTGTTCATTTAGACTTTGACATCAAAGAACAGTAAAAGCGATAAGAGAGCAAACGGTTTTGCAGTTTTGGTTTATGCTTTCGATGTCATACAAAGATCAGTCTGTGCAGCGCCTTTTCAGGTCAAACACACCTATTGAGAAAGGTCACGTGAACGAAACGTTTGCCACTTTCTCATTAAAGTAGTGTTTTTATTTTCAATTGGTGGCTCCCCTTCATTGTTAGAGTGTGCAGGCTTTTTTAAAGTGTGTCCCATGAACAGCTCGTATTATATGTTAACTCAGCCCACAGTACCACAGCTCAAAACCTGAGTTTAAAGAGCACATCTAGAAATATGTATATATATTTAAAACAGACATTTCCATCCATGACTTCCAAGATTTCCATTTATTTTCCAGGCCTTGAAGTTTTCTGTGACTGCGGGAGCCCTTTAAAAGCATGACAGAGCGAGAGAAAGAAAAAGTCCCAATCTATTTAAACAGAGTAAAAGCTTCCTCCCCATCTCCACGGAGGTGTGCTAATTAATCTGGTGAAATTGTTTTTTAAGCGCACTATTTAATTACCCAGCTCAGAGTCTATTAGTGTTGCTCAGAGGAAGGCAGTCTCTTCTCATTACTGATACACAATCAATGACAGTAATACTTTCTATCCGGCTGGCAGACTAGCAGATTACAGGAATGCATCACTATAATGAACTTCATCAATTCATTGAACATCCACTGATAATCTATGATAAAAAAACATATATATGAAACTTGTGCTATTTGTCACACGTTTAGCTGTGAATATTTCTCAGGGTAGCTTTATGTTTTTAATTTCTGTATACAGTTCATTGAACACACAATGACCACATGGGGCATGTTGTCACAATATATGAGGTAGTTTGTCCATTAAAATTAGGAATTCATTCCAAGAGGCAACCTTCTCTCTCTTGAATCTAACAAGGAAGTGACTTAACTTGTCGCTAGAGACAGGCTGCAAAAGAGAGTCAATCCCATAGATTTAGACATAAAAATATACAGTTTACAGCCTGGTACAAAAAGTGGTTTTGGTCTATATACCTAGCTAATTTCATGACAACTGTGAGGGGAATTTTTTTAAAACTCATCCGTTTAAATTATATTAAGCCTTAAAGTTCTGCATAATTAAGGGCGTGGCCACTTGAGTGACATGTGGATTGCCGCTGCTGTCACTACTAGCAGTTTGTCTGCTGTCAGTTTGCGTCACGTCACCTCAGCTAATCCCGTTTTTTGCCACTTTTAGGTTATCTGGGAATGACGGGCTATCACTTTGGGATTCAGTACGGTGGCCGAGAGAGCTCAACGCGCTGCAACCTGATGAAGACGCATGCAAATACAAAAAAACGTGTGCAAATATAAAAACGCGTGCAAATACAAAAAAACATCCGCAAATTAAGAAAAACATCTTCATCAGTTCCACAACACACGTGTGCTCCAAGTACTCACAACAACCAAATACAGAAACGCGCTGCAAGGGTCCACAACGGAAATGTTTCCGGGAACCAAATAAGTGACGGACCTCGACTGGGACTTGCTTATTGCTCGTGAGCTTCCCTATGCCCTACTCCCTTCAAAGGGCAGATGGCAAAGCTCTTCAAGTGGGAATTTGGCGTGAGCATTATGTAGCCGTTTGGAACTTGATGAAGGGAGCAACAATAGACAACGTAATGTAATTATTTACTAGGATGTTCCTATGACAACGCAGCACTTTGTCCATCTGACGACAGAAATATAATGATTTACATAACGGTTGCAAATAAATTTTTTTTTTTTTTACTTTATAAAAATCTGTTAAAATATTCGTTTTATATATCTGTATGTCAGTGCCATACATTACCTAGCAGCTAACATTTTTTTTAGGAAACTTTTCTTAAGAAAATTTAAACATAAAATGAAACTATTTGTATAGACCATTTCACAAGATGTAAACACTGGTCCAGAAACACTTCCTGTTTCAGTTTGTAACTGTTTTCTTTATTTCACATGTAAAGAAAACATCTTAAAGATGTTTAACTTTTTGATTCAGTTTTAAATGTGCTGTTGGTTGTATTTTATCCCAGCTTTTATGTAGTGTTAAACAAATGAAACTGGAACTGCTTCTGGACCAGTGTTGTTTACATCTTGTGAAATGGTCTATAGTGTAACTGATGTATAGATTAATATCTTGCCTTCATGTTCTTCTAGACCTTTATTTATTTATTTAGTTTAGTTTTCAGATCATTGTTCTTTTCTCATTTATATTGTGATGACACTGAACGTATTGTTAACACATGCTGTATATTGTACACAAGTTGTATGTCATAATAAATTGAATCTCTGTTTTGCGGGGAAAAGTCAAAAGAAATTAAATAAAGTCGAATTTTGAGTAAGCAAGGGGTATAGACGAACTATAAACAAATTATTATATTATAATATTATTTATATATACAATATTATTTTAATAGTATAGTTTATTTATTAAAAAAATATAGGCTTTGACTTCTTGTCAATAAAGGTTTTTTGCTGTATGCTTTGAGCACGTCCAGTCGGGTCCGTCACTTATTTGGTTCCCGGAAACATTTCCGTTGTGGACCCTTTGCAGCTCGTTTCTGTATTTGGTGGTGTTGTGAATGTTTGCAGCGAGTTTCTGTATTTGGTTGTTGTGAGTACTTGGAGCACACGTGTGTTGTGGAACTGATGAAGATGTTTTTTTTAATTTGCATGTGTTTTTTTGTATTTGCACGCATTTTTATATTTGCACACGTTTTTTTGTATTTGCATGCGTCTTCATCAGGTTGCAGCACGGTGAGCTCTTTCGCCACCGTAGGTTAGGGTTATGGTACGTCACACCGGACGCGAATAGCGCGTCAGGCGCGAATGATTTCAATGTAAAGTCAATGCAAAGACGCGTTACGTGCGTGAAAAATTCCTGCGGCGCGAATGAGGCGTGGAGCGCGGCGCGAAAGACGCGAATACGCCTCATTCGCGCGAATGGCGCGAATTGAGCGTCTGGCGCGTTAAGCGCGAATGATTTAGTTAGTGCCATTTGTGCATTCACGCGTTTGACGCGAATTCGCGTCTGCCGCCCGAGTTGAAAAATCTGAACTTTGGCGTGAATTCGCGCCGCGTTAACCAATCAGGAGTCTAGCTGCTTGCTCACGTGGTGAAGTGTCTGGATGCTTCAATAAATTATTTTGTATATGACTAAATACATGGTGGGATTATGCACAACAAAGCAAATATTTTATCACTTAAAACATTATTTCTATATACGAGACATGTTCATTTTGTATTGAATGTTATTCATTCCATATCTAGATTATATTAAATATTATTATGATGTAACAATCAACATAATATGTGTATAAGTTCGTGTCTGGACATGAGAGAAAAAAATCACAGGACAGGTTAATAACTTTTGAAAGCTGGCTCTATTTATCATCAAAACAAAGATAAATGACAGCTAGATTAGGTGGATGAGGGCGAGAGTGATCCTCGCTCCGATGCGGGACAACAGGTCATCAAACTGGGCACGGGACAGGCGGAAGTACCGCTGACAGCGGCCGTCATCCAGGTGCATCTCCTGGAGCGAGCAAATGGTCAAAATAGCCAAACGGTTCGCCTACGAAGGGTCCGGTGGACACAAATACGGCGGCGATGATCCCCAAGCCACTGTTCTAGCTCTCCAGAGCAAATACAGTGCGGTGAATCTCTCGATTAATGCTAGATCAACATAAACAAAGATGGCCGTCAATGGGTTTCGAGTTTTGACACGCGAGACGCGCGTAAATTTCACTTCAAACTTTTTATTTTACCCGCGTCAGTTTCGCTCTTGACGCGCGAATGAACACGAAGTGGTCAGAGCGTCAAACTCAGCGCGCGGTAGACGCGAATTTGACGCGCGATTCGCGTCCGGTGTGAACGTAGCATTAGGGTTAGCTTCAAAATACTCGTCAAGACTGGCCTTTAGACATTATTTTGTGTGTATTTGACTGTTTAAGTGCAAAAAATAAATTTAGTACTGAGAGGCGGCTTAATGTGCTCGCACTTTGGGTTTGAGTGGAAAATCTGCAGGAATGAGTAAAATTATAACAACCTTTCAACCTGCCAAGCTGGCTAGTAGGAGTGACTGTGTTACACGCCACTGCTGAAATCCACCAACAATAGGCGTGTGTTACAGTGACTCCAAACACAATGCTACAGAAAATCTTCATAAATTTGGTGTGGACGAGGTGACCGCTATACCCTCGCAGCATAACAAATCATATTTAATTCCAATACTGTATATATTCAAAGTTCTATAAGCATGGAGTGTTCCTGAGTTTGCCATTGATTGACACTGAATAATTCAGATTGATTTCAAAACTGAGAGGCAGAGAACATTTCAGAGGTCCATTAGTTTGTGCAGGCCTAATTGAGTGGTCCATTGCAGATG